>JASGCC010001479.1:0-36379 GCA_030067915.1 Hydractinia echinata | reverse complement strand
TGATACCGTTAGAAAGTCAATGAAATGTAGTTTTTGAAACTGTCTCTATTTCTTCAGCGCACGCTAACGGCTAGGATTGGTCCCACAGTAAAAAAATGACTTATTATCTAAATTTTAAATAAAGCGCTACCACAGCGCCAGTGTGTAATACTGAGTTCAGCCATCATGTCAAATTAAGAAGAATGTTATTTCTGGAGTCCAATTGTCTCATTTATCACATTTATAGGTCAAAGTCCAAAATCAGTTCAATTAAGTCCCACAGTCAATCGTTTCACTGTTAAAGCGATGCAACCTAGTAATATCAAGAAAAATATCGCTAAATACATGTTGGTACGAATATGTGACGCAACCGTTGTAACTCAAAACGGATGATACCGTTAGAAAGTCAATGAAATGTAGTTTTTGAAAACTGTCTATTCTTCAGCGCGGCGCTAACGGCTAGGATTGGTCCCACAGTACAAAAATGACTTATTTATCTAAATTTTTAAATAAAGCGCTACCACAGCGCCAGTGTAACTGCTGAGTTCAAGCAATCATGTCAAATTAAGAAGAATGTTATTCTTGGAGTCAATTGTCTCATTTATCACATTTATAAGGTCAAAGTCCAAAATCAGTTCAATTAAGTCCACAGTCAATCGTTTCACTGTTAAAAGCGATGCAACCTAGTAATATCAGAAAAATATCGCTAAATACATGTTGGTACGAATATGTGACGCAACCGTTGTAACTCAAACGGACTGATACCGTTAGAAAGTCAATGAAATGTAGTTTTTGAAACTGTCTCTATTTCTTCAGCGCGCGCTAACGGCTAGGATTGGTCCCACAGTAAAAATGACTTATTTATCTAAATTTTTAAATAAAGCGCTCCACAGCGCCCAGTGTAACTGCTGAGTTCAGCAATCATGTCAAATTAAGAAGAATGTTATTTCTTGGAGTCCAATTGTCTCATTTATCACATTTATAAGGTCAAAAGTCCAAAATCAGTTCAATTAAGTCCCACAGTCAATCGTTTCACTGTTAAAAGCGATGCAACCTAGTAATATCAGAAAAATATCGCTAAATACATGTTGGTACGAATATGTGACGCAACCGTTGTAACTCAAACGGATGATACCGTTAGAAAGTCAATGAAATGTAGTTTTTGAAACTGTCTCTATTTCTTCAGCGCGCGCTAACGGCTAGGATTGGTCCACAGTAAAAATGACTTATTTATCTAAATTTTTAAATAAAGCGCTACCACAGCGCCAGTGTAATCGCTGAGTTCCAGCAATCATGTCAAATTAAGAAGAATGTTATTTCTTGGAGTCCAATTGTCTCATTTATCACATTTATAAGGTCAAAGTCCAAAATCAGTTCAATTAAGTCCCACAGTCAATCGTTTCACTGTTAAAAGCGATGCAACCTAGTAATATCAGAAAAATATCGCTAAATACATGTTGGTACGAATATGTGACGCAACCGTTGTAACTCAAACGGACTTGATACCGTTAGAAAGTCAATGAAATGTAGTTTTTGAAACTGTCTCTATTTCTTCAGCGCGCGCTAACGGCTAGGATTGGTCCCACAGTAAAAATGACTTATTTATCTAATTTTTAAATAAAGCGCTACCACAGCGCCCAGTGTAATGCTGAGTTCCAGCAATCATGTCAAATTAAGAAGAATGTTATTTCTTGGAGTCCAATTGTCTCATTTATCACATTTATAAGGTCAAAGTCCAAAATCAGTTCAATTAAGTCCCACAGTCAATCGTTTTGTTAAAAGCGATGCAACCTAGTAATATCAGAAAAATATCGCTAAATACATGTTGGTACGAATATGTGACGCAACCGTTGTAACTCAAACGGACTGATACCGTTAGAAAGTCAATGAAATGTAGTTTTTGAAACTGTCTCTATTTCTTCAGCGCGCGCTAACGGCTAGGATTGGTCCCACAGTAAAAAATGACTTATTTATCTAAATTTTTAAATAAAGCGCTACCACAGCGCCCAGTGTAATCGCTGAGTTCCAGCAATCATGTCAAATTAAGAAGAATGTTATTTCTTGGAGTCCAATTGTCTCATTTATCACATTTATAAGGTCAAAGTCCAAAATCAGTTCAATTAAGTCCACAGTCAATCGTTTCACTGTTAAAAGCGATGCAACCTAGTAATATCAGAAAAATATCGCTAAATACATGTTGGTACGAATATGTGACGCAACCGTTGTAACTCAAACGGACTGATACCGTTAGAAAGTCAATGAAATGTAGTTTTTGAAACTGTCTCTATTTCTTCAGCGCGCGCTAACGGCTAGGATTGGTCCCACAGTAAAAAATGACTTATTTATCTAAATTTTTAAATAAAGCGCTACCACAGCGCCCAGTGTAATCGCTGAGTTCCAGCAATCATGTCAAATTAAGAAGAATGTTATTTCTTGGAGTCCAATTGTCTCATTTATCACATTTATAAGGTCAAAGTCCAAAATCAGTTCAATTAAGTCCCACAGTCAATCGTTTCACTGTTAAAAGCGATGCAACCTAGTAATATCAGAAAAATATCGCTAAATACATGTTGGTACGAATATGTGACGCAACCGTTGTAACTCAAACGGATTGATACCGTTAGAAAGTCAATGAAATGTAGTTTTTGAAACTGTCTCTATTTCTTCAGCGCGCGCTAACGGCTAGGATTGGTCCCACAGTAAAAAATGACTTATTTATCTAAATTTTTAAATAAAGCGCTACCACAGCGCCCAGTGTAATCGCTGAGTTCCAGCAATCATGTCAAATTAAGAAGAATGTTATTTCTTGGAGTCCAATTGTCTCATTTATCACATTTATAAGGTCAAAGTCCAAAATCAGTTCAATTAAGTCCCACAGTCAATCGTTTCACTTTAAAAGCGATGCAACCTAGTAATATCAGAAAAATATCGCTAAATACATGTTGGTACGAATATGTGACGCAACCGTTGTAACTCAAACGGACTGATACCGTTAGAAAGTCAATGAAATGTAGTTTTTGAAACTGTCTCTATTTCTTCAGCGCGGCTAACGGCTAGGATTGGTCCCACAGTAAAAAATGACTTATTTATCTAAATTTTTAAATAAAGCGCTACCACAGCGCCCAGTGTAATCGCTGAGTTCCAGCAATCATGTCAAATTAAGAAGAATGTTATTTCTTGGAGTCCAATTGTCTCATTTATCACATTTATAAGGTCAAAGTCCAAAATCAGTTCAATTAAGTCCACAGTCAATCGTTTCACTGTTAAAAGCGATGCAACCTAGTAATATCAGAAAAATATCGCTAAATACATGTTGGTACGAATATGTGACGCAACCGTTGTAACTCAAACGGACTGATACCGTTAGAAAGTCAATGAAATGTAGTTTTTGAAACTGTCTCTATTTCTTCAGCGCGCGCTAACGGCTAGGATTGGTCCCACAGTAAAAAATGACTTATTTATCTAAATTTTTAAATAAAGCGCTACCACAGCGCCCAGTGTAATCGCTGAGTTCCAGCAATCATGTCAAATTAAGAAGAATGTTATTTCTTGGAGTCCAATTGTCTCATTTATCACATTTATAAGGTCAAAGTCCAAAATCAGTTCAATTAAGTCCCACAGTCAATCGTTTCACTGTTAAAAGCGATGCAACCTAGTAATATCAGAAAAATATCGCTAAATACATGTTGGTACGAATATGTGACGCAACCGTTGTAACTCAAACGGACTGATACCGTTAGAAAGTCAATGAAATGTAGTTTTTGAAACTGTCTCTATTTCTTCAGCGCGCGCTAACGGCTAGGATTGGTCCCACAGTAAAAAATGACTTATTTATCTAAATTTTTAAATAAAGCGCTACCACAGCGCCAGTGTAATTGCTGAGTTCCAGCAATCATGTCAAATTAAGAAGAATGTTATTTCTTGGAGTCCAATTGTCTCATTTATCACATTTATAAGGTCAAAGTCCAAAATCAGTTCAATTAAGTCCCACAGTCAATCGTTTCACTGTTAAAAGCGATGCAACCTAGTAATATCAGAAAAATATCGCTAAATACATGTTGGTACGAATATGTGACGCAACCGTTGTAACTCAAACGGACTGATACCGTTAGAAAGTCAATGAAATGTAGTTTTTGAAACTGTCTCTATTTCTTCAGCGCGCGCTAACGGCTAGGATTGGTCCCACAGTAAAAAATGACTTATTTATCTAAATTTTTAAATAAAGCGCTACCACAGCGCCCAGTGTAATCGCTGAGTTCCAGCAATCATGTCAAATTAAGAAGAATGTTATTTCTTGGAGTCCAATTGTCTCATTTATCACATTTATAAGGTCAAAGTCCAAAATCAGTTCAATTAAGTCCCACAGTCAATCGTTTCACTGTTAAAAGCGATGCAACCTAGTAATATCAGAAAAATATCGCTAAATACATGTTGGTACGAATATGTGACGCAACCGTTGTAACTCAAACGGACTGATACCGTTAGAAAGTCAATGAAATGTAGTTTTTGAAACTGTCTCTATTTCTTCAGCGCGCGCTAACGGCTAGGATTGGTCCCACAGTAAAAAATGACTTATTTATCTAAATTTTTAAATAAAGCGCTACCACAGCGCCCAGTGTAATCGCTGAGTTCCAGCAATCATGTCAAATTAAGAAGAATGTTATTTCTTGGAGTCCAATTGTCTCATTTATCACATTTATAAGGTCAAAGTCCAAAATCAGTTCAATTAAGTCCCACAGTCAATCGTTTCACTGTTAAAAGCGATGCAACCTAGTAATATCAGAAAAATATCGCTAAATACATGTTGGTACGAATATGTGACGCAACCGTTGTAACTCAAACGGACTGATACCGTTAGAAAGTCAATGAAATGTAGTTTTTGAAACTGTCTCTATTTCTTCAGCGCGCGCTAACGGCTAGGATTGGTCCCACAGTAAAAAATGACTTATTTATCTAAATTTTTAAATAAAGCGCTACCACAGCGCCCAGTGTAATCGCTGAGTTCCAGCAATCATGTCAAATTAAGAAGAATGTTATTTCTTGGAGTCCAATTGTCTCATTTATCACATTTATAAGGTCAAAGTCCAAAATCAGTTCAATTAAGTCCCACAGTCAATCGTTTCACTGTTAAAAGCGATGCAACCTAGTAATATCAGAAAAATATCGCTAAATACATGTTGGTACGAATATGTGACGCAACCGTTGTAACTCAAACGGACTGATACCGTTAGAAAGTCAATGAAATGTAGTTTTTGAAACTGTCTCTATTTCTTCAGCGCGCGCTAACGGCTAGGATTGGTCCCACAGTAAAAAATGACTTATTTATCTAAATTTTTAAATAAAGCGCTACCACAGCGCCCAGTGTAATCGCTGAGTTCCAGCAATCATGTCAAATTAAGAAGAATGTTATTTCTTGGAGTCCAATTGTCTCATTTATCACATTTATAAGGTCAAAGTCCAAAATCAGTTCAATTAAGTCCCACAGTCAATCGTTTCACTGTTAAAAGCGATGCAACCTAGTAATATCAGAAAAATATCGCTAAATACATGTTGGTACGAATATGTGACGCAACCGTTGTAACTCAAACGGACTGATACCGTTAGAAAGTCAATGAAATGTAGTTTTTGAAACTGTCTCTATTTCTTCAGCGCGCGCTAACGGCTAGGATTGGTCCCACAGTAAAAAATGACTTATTTATCTAAATTTTTAAATAAAGCGCTACCACAGCGCCCAGTGTAATCGCTGAGTTCCAGCAATCATGTCAAATTAAGAAGAATGTTATTTCTTGGAGTCCAATTGTCTCATTTATCACATTTATATCATTCGTTCAATTAAGTCGTCAATCGTTAAAAGCGATGCAACCTAGTAATATCAGAAAAATATCGCTAAATACATGTTGGTACGAATATGTGACGCAACCGTTGTAACTCAAACGGACTGATACCGTTAGAAAGTCAATGAAATGTAGTTTTTGAAACTGTCTCTACTTCTTCAGCGCGCGCTAACGGCTAGGATTGGTCCCACAGTACAAAATGACTTATTTATCTAAATTTTTAAATAAAGCGCTACCACAGCGCCCAGTGTAATCGCTGAGTTCCAGCAATCATGTCAAATTAAGAAGAATGTTATTTCTTGGAGTCCAATTGTCTCATTTATCACATTTATAAGGTCAAAGTCCAAAATCAGTTCAATTAAGTCCCACAGTCAATCGTTTCACTGTTAAAAGCGATGCAACCTAGTAATATCAGAAAAATATCGCTAAATACATGTTGGTACGAATATGTGACGCAACCGTTGTAACTCAAACGGACTGATACCGTTAGAAAGTCAATGAAATGTAGTTTTTGAAACTGTCTCTATTTCTTCAGCGCGCGCTAACGGCTAGGATTGGTCCCACAGTAAAAAATGACTTATTTATCTAAATTTTTAAATAAAGCGCTACCACAGCGCCCAGTGTAATCGCTGAGTTCCAGCAATCATGTCAAATTAAGAAGAATGTTATTTCTTGGAGTCCAATTGTCTCATTTATCACATTTATAAGGTCAAAGTCCAAAATCAGTTCAATTAAGTCCCACAGTCAATCGTTTCACTGTTAAAAGCGATGCAACCTAGTAATATCAGAAAAATATCGCTAAATACATGTTGGTACGAATATGTGACGCAACCGTTGTAACTCAAACGGACTGATACCGTTAGAAAGTCAATGAAATGTAGTTTTTGAAACTGTCTCTATTTCTTCAGCGCGCGCTAACGGCTAGGATTGGTCCCACAGTAAAAAATGACTTATTTATCTAAATTTTTAAATAAAGCGCTACCACAGCGCCCAGTGTAATCGCTGAGTTCCAGCAATCATGTCAAATTAAGAAGAATGTTATTTCTTGGAGTCCAATTGTCTCATTTATCACATTTATAAGGTCAAAGTCCAAAATCAGTTCAATTAAGTCCCACAGTCAATCGTTTCACTGTTAAAAGCGATGCAACCTAGTAATATCAGAAAAATATCGCTAAATACATGTTGGTACGAATATGTGACGCAACCGTTGTAACTCAAACGGACTGATACCGTTAGAAAGTCAATGAAATGTAGTTTTTGAAACTGTCTCTATTTCTTCAGCGCGCGCTAACGGCTAGGATTGGTCCCACAGTAAAAAATGACTTATTTATCTAAATTTTTAAATAAAGCGCTACCACAGCGCCCAGTGTAATCGCTGAGTTCCAGCAATCATGTCAAATTAAGAAGAATGTTATTTCTTGGAGTCCAATTGTCTCATTTATCACATTTATAAGGTCAAAGTCCAAAATCAGTTCAATTAAGTCCCACAGTCAATCGTTTCACTGTTAAAAGCGATGCAACCTAGTAATATCAGAAAAATATCGCTAAATACATGTTGGTACGAATATGTGACGCAACCGTTGTAACTCAAACGGACTGATACCGTTAGAAAGTCAATGAAATGTAGTTTTTGAAACTGTCTCTATTTCTTCAGCGCGCGCTAACGGCTAGGATTGGTCCCACAGTAAAAAATGACTTATTTATCTAAATTTTTAAATAAAGCGCTACCACAGCGCCCAGTGTAATCGCTGAGTTCCAGCAATCATGTCAAATTAAGAAGAATGTTATTTCTTGGAGTCCAATTGTCTCATTTATCACATTTATAAGGTCAAAGTCCAAAATCAGTTCAATTAAGTCCCACAGTCAATCGTTTCACTGTTAAAAGCGATGCAACCTAGTAATATCAGAAAAATATCGCTAAATACATGTTGGTACGAATATGTGACGCAACCGTTGTAACTCAAACGGACTGATACCGTTAGAAAGTCAATGAAATGTAGTTTTTGAAACTGTCTCTATTTCTTCAGCGCGCGCTAACGGCTAGGATTGGTCCCACAGTAAAAAATGACTTATTTATCTAAATTTTTAAATAAAGCGCTACCACAGCGCCCAGTGTAATCGCTGAGTTCCAGCAATCATGTCAAATTAAGAAGAATGTTATTTCTTGGAGTCCAATTGTCTCATTTATCACATTTATAAGGTCAAAGTCCAAAATCAGTTCAATTAAGTCCCACAGTCAATCGTTTCACTGTTAAAAGCGATGCAACCTAGTAATATCAGAAAAATATCGCTAAATACATGTTGGTACGAATATGTGACGCAACCGTTGTAACTCAAACGGACTGATACCGTTAGAAAGTCAATGAAATGTAGTTTTTGAAACTGTCTCTATTTCTTCAGCGCGCGCTAACGGCTAGGATTGGTCCCACAGTAAAAAATGACTTATTTATCTAAATTTTTAAATAAAGCGCTACCACAGCGCCCAGTGTAATCGCTGAGTTCCAGCAATCATGTCAAATTAAGAAGAATGTTATTTCTTGGAGTCCAATTGTCTCATTTATCACATTTATAAGGTCAAAGTCCAAAATCAGTTCAATTAAGTCCCACAGTCAATCGTTTCACTGTTAAAAGCGATGCAACCTAGTAATATCAGAAAAATATCGCTAAATACATGTTGGTACGAATATGTGACGCAACCGTTGTAACTCAAACGGACTGATACCGTTAGAAAGTCAATGAAATGTAGTTTTTGAAACTGTCTCTATTTCTTCAGCGCGCGCTAACGGCTAGGATTGGTCCCACAGTAAAAAATGACTTATTTATCTAAATTTTTAAATAAAGCGCTACCACAGCGCCCAGTGTAATCGCTGAGTTCCAGCAATCATGTCAAATTAAGAAGAATGTTATTTCTTGGAGTCCAATTGTCTCATTTATCACATTTATAAGGTCAAAGTCCAAAATCAGTTCAATTAAGTCCCACAGTCAATCGTTTCACTGTTAAAAGCGATGCAACCTAGTAATATCAGAAAAATATCGCTAAATACATGTTGGTACGAATATGTGACGCAACCGTTGTAACTCAAACGGACTGATACCGTTAGAAAGTCAATGAAATGTAGTTTTTGAAACTGTCTCTATTTCTTCAGCGCGCGCTAACGGCTAGGATTGGTCCCACAGTAAAAAATGACTTATTTATCTAAATTTTTAAATAAAGCGCTACCACAGCGCCCAGTGTAATCGCTGAGTTCCAGCAATCATGTCAAATTAAGAAGAATGTTATTTCTTGGAGTCCAATTGTCTCATTTATCACATTTATAAGGTCAAAGTCCAAAATCAGTTCAATTAAGTCCCACAGTCAATCGTTTCACTGTTAAAAGCGATGCAACCTAGTAATATCAGAAAAATATCGCTAAATACATGTTGGTACGAATATGTGACGCAACCGTTGTAACTCAAACGGACTGATACCGTTAGAAAGTCAATGAAATGTAGTTTTTGAAACTGTCTCTATTTCTTCAGCGCGCGCTAACGGCTAGGATTGGTCCCACAGTAAAAAATGACTTATTTATCTAAATTTTTAAATAAAGCGCTACCACAGCGCCCAGTGTAATCGCTGAGTTCCAGCAATCATGTCAAATTAAGAAGAATGTTATTTCTTGGAGTCCAATTGTCTCATTTATCACATTTATAAGGTCAAAGTCCAAAATCAGTTCAATTAAGTCCCACAGTCAATCGTTTCACTGTTAAAAGCGATGCAACCTAGTAATATCAGAAAAATATCGCTAAATACATGTTGGTACGAATATGTGACGCAACCGTTGTAACTCAAACGGACTGATACCGTTAGAAAGTCAATGAAATGTAGTTTTTGAAACTGTCTCTATTTCTTCAGCGCGCGCTAACGGCTAGGATTGGTCCCACAGTAAAAAATGACTTATTTATCTAAATTTTTAAATAAAGCGCTACCACAGCGCCCAGTGTAATCGCTGAGTTCCAGCAATCATGTCAAATTAAGAAGAATGTTATTTCTTGGAGTCCAATTGTCTCATTTATCACATTTATAAGGTCAAAGTCCAAAATCAGTTCAATTAAGTCCCACAGTCAATCGTTTCACTGTTAAAAGCGATGCAACCTAGTAATATCAGAAAAATATCGCTAAATACATGTTGGTACGAATATGTGACGCAACCGTTGTAACTCAAACGGACTGATACCGTTAGAAAGTCAATGAAATGTAGTTTTTGAAACTGTCTCTATTTCTTCAGCGCGCGCTAACGGCTAGGATTGGTCCCACAGTAAAAAATGACTTATTTATCTAAATTTTTAAATAAAGCGCTACCACAGCGCCCAGTGTAATCGCTGAGTTCCAGCAATCATGTCAAATTAAGAAGAATGTTATTTCTTGGAGTCCAATTGTCTCATTTATCACATTTATAAGGTCAAAGTCCAAAATCAGTTCAATTAAGTCCCACAGTCAATCGTTTCACTGTTAAAAGCGATGCAACCTAGTAATATCAGAAAAATATCGCTAAATACATGTTGGTACGAATATGTGACGCAACCGTTGTAACTCAAACGGACTGATACCGTTAGAAAGTCAATGAAATGTAGTTTTTGAAACTGTCTCTATTTCTTCAGCGCGCGCTAACGGCTAGGATTGGTCCCACAGTAAAAAATGACTTATTTATCTAAATTTTTAAATAAAGCGCTACCACAGCGCCCAGTGTAATCGCTGAGTTCCAGCAATCATGTCAAATTAAGAAGAATGTTATTTCTTGGAGTCCAATTGTCTCATTTATCACATTTATAAGGTCAAAGTCCAAAATCAGTTCAATTAAGTCCCACAGTCAATCGTTTCACTGTTAAAAGCGATGCAACCTAGTAATATCAGAAAAATATCGCTAAATACATGTTGGTACGAATATGTGACGCAACCGTTGTAACTCAAACGGACTGATACCGTTAGAAAGTCAATGAAATGTAGTTTTTGAAACTGTCTCTATTTCTTCAGCGCGCGCTAACGGCTAGGATTGGTCCCACAGTAAAAAATGACTTATTTATCTAAATTTTTAAATAAAGCGCTACCACAGCGCCCAGTGTAATGCTGAGTTCCAGCAATCATGTCAAATTAAGAAGAATGTTATTTCTTGGAGTCCAATTGTCTCATTTATCACATTTATAAGGTCAAAGTCCAAAATCAGTTCAATTAAGTCCCACAGTCAATCGTTTCACTGTTAAAAGCGATGCAACCTAGTAATATCAGAAAAATATCGCTAAATACATGTTGGTACGAATATGTGACGCAACCGTTGTAACTCAAACGGACTGATACCGTTAGAAAGTCAATGAAATGTAGTTTTTGAAACTGTCTCTATTTCTTCAGCGCGCGCTAACGGCTAGGATTGGTCCCACAGTAAAAAATGACTTATTTATCTAAATTTTTAAATAAAGCGCTACCACAGCGCCCAGTGTAATCGCTGAGTTCCAGCAATCATGTCAAATTAAGAAGAATGTTATTTCTTGGAGTCCAATTGTCTCATTTATCACATTTATAAGGTCAAAGTCCAAAATCAGTTCAATTAAGTCCCACAGTCAATCGTTTCACTGTTAAAAGCGATGCAACCTAGTAATATCAGAAAAATATCGCTAAATACATGTTGGTACGAATATGTGACGCAACCGTTGTAACTCAAACGGACTGATACCGTTAGAAAGTCAATGAAATGTAGTTTTTGAAACTGTCTCTATTTCTTCAGCGCGCGCTAACGGCTAGGATTGGTCCCACAGTAAAAAATGACTTATTTATCTAAATTTTTAAATAAAGCGCTACCACAGCGCCCAGTGTAATCGCTGAGTTCCAGCAATCATGTCAAATTAAGAAGAATGTTATTTCTTGGAGTCCAATTGTCTCATTTATCACATTTATAAGGTCAAAGTCCAAAATCAGTTCAATTAAGTCCCACAGTCAATCGTTTCACTGTTAAAAGCGATGCAACCTAGTAATATCAGAAAAATATCGCTAAATACATGTTGGTACGAATATGTGACGCAACCGTTGTAACTCAAACGGACTGATACCGTTAGAAAGTCAATGAAATGTAGTTTTTGAAACTGTCTCTATTTCTTCAGCGCGCGCTAACGGCTAGGATTGGTCCCACAGTAAAAAATGACTTATTTATCTAAATTTTTAAATAAAGCGCTACCACAGCGCCCAGTGTAATCGCTGAGTTCCAGCAATCATGTCAAATTAAGAAGAATGTTATTTCTTGGAGTCCAATTGTCTCATTTATCACATTTATAAGGTCAAAGTCCAAAATCAGTTCAATTAAGTCCCACAGTCAATCGTTTCACTGTTAAAAGCGATGCAACCTAGTAATATCAGAAAAATATCGCTAAATACATGTTGGTACGAATATGTGACGCAACCGTTGTAACTCAAACGGACTGATACCGTTAGAAAGTCAATGAAATGTAGTTTTTGAAACTGTCTCTATTTCTTCAGCGCGCGCTAACGGCTAGGATTGGTCCCACAGTAAAAAATGACTTATTTATCTAAATTTTTAAATAAAGCGCTACCACAGCGCCCAGTGTAATCGCTGAGTTCCAGCAATCATGTCAAATTAAGAAGAATGTTATTTCTTGGAGTCCAATTGTCTCATTTATCACATTTATAAGGTCAAAGTCCAAAATCAGTTCAATTAAGTCCCACAGTCAATCGTTTCACTGTTAAAAGCGATGCAACCTAGTAATATCAGAAAAATATCGCTAAATACATGTTGGTACGAATATGTGACGCAACCGTTGTAACTCAAACGGACTGATACCGTTAGAAAGTCAATGAAATGTAGTTTTTGAAACTGTCTCTATTTCTTCAGCGCGCGCTAACGGCTAGGATTGGTCCCACAGTAAAAAATGACTTATTTATCTAAATTTTTAAATAAAGCGCTACCACAGCGCCCAGTGTAATCGCTGAGTTCCAGCAATCATGTCAAATTAAGAAGAATGTTATTTCTTGGAGTCCAATTGTCTCATTTATCACATTTATAAGGTCAAAGTCCAAAATCAGTTCAATTAAGTCCCACAGTCAATCGTTTCACTGTTAAAAGCGATGCAACCTAGTAATATCAGAAAAATATCGCTAAATACATGTTGGTACGAATATGTGACGCAACCGTTGTAACTCAAACGGACTGATACCGTTAGAAAGTCAATGAAATGTAGTTTTTGAAACTGTCTCTATTTCTTCAGCGCGCGCTAACGGCTAGGATTGGTCCCACAGTAAAAAATGACTTATTTATCTAAATTTTTAAATAAAGCGCTACCACAGCGCCCAGTGTAATGCTGAGTTCCAGCAATCATGTCAAATTAAGAAGAATGTTATTTCTTGGAGTCCAATTGTCTCATTTATCACATTTATAAGGTCAAAGTCCAAAATCAGTTCAATTAAGTCCCACAGTCAATCGTTTCACTGTTAAAAGCGATGCAACCTAGTAATATCAGAAAAATATCGCTAAATACATGTTGGTACGAATATGTGACGCAACCGTTGTAACTCAAACGGACTGATACCGTTAGAAAGTCAATGAAATGTAGTTTTTGAAACTGTCTCTATTTCTTCAGCGCGCGCTAACGGCTAGGATTGGTCCCACAGTAAAAAATGACTTATTTATCTAAATTTTTAAATAAAGCGCTACCACAGCGCCCAGTGTAATGCTGAGTTCCAGCAATCATGTCAAATTAAGAAGAATGTTATTTCTTGGAGTCCAATTGTCTCATTTATCACATTTATAAGGTCAAAGTCCAAAATCAGTTCAATTAAGTCCCACAGTCAATCGTTTCACTGTTAAAAGCGATGCAACCTAGTAATATCAGAAAAATATCGCTAAATACATGTTGGTACGAATATGTGACGCAACCGTTGTAACTCAAACGGACTGATACCGTTAGAAAGTCAATGAAATGTAGTTTTTGAAACTGTCTCTATTTCTTCAGCGCGCGCTAACGGCTAGGATTGGTCCCACAGTAAAAAATGACTTATTTATCTAAATTTTTAAATAAAGCGCTACCACAGCGCCCAGTGTAATCGCTGAGTTCCAGCAATCATGTCAAATTAAGAAGAATGTTATTTCTTGGAGTCCAATTGTCTCATTTATCACATTTATAAGGTCAAAGTCCAAAATCAGTTCAATTAAGTCCCACAGTCAATCGTTTCACTGTTAAAAGCGATGCAACCTAGTAATATCAGAAAAATATCGCTAAATACATGTTGGTACGAATATGTGACGCAACCGTTGTAACTCAAACGGACTGATACCGTTAGAAAGTCAATGAAATGTAGTTTTTGAAACTGTCTCTATTTCTTCAGCGCGCGCTAACGGCTAGGATTGGTCCCACAGTAAAAAATGACTTATTTATCTAAATTTTTAAATAAAGCGCTACCACAGCGCCCAGTGTAATGCTGAGTTCCAGCAATCATGTCAAATTAAGAAGAATGTTATTTCTTGGAGTCCAATTGTCTCATTTATCACATTTATAAGGTCAAAGTCCAAAATCAGTTCAATTAAGTCCCACAGTCAATCGTTTCACTGTTAAAAGCGATGCAACCTAGTAATATCAGAAAAATATCGCTAAATACATGTTGGTACGAATATGTGACGCAACCGTTGTAACTCAAACGGACTGATACCGTTAGAAAGTCAATGAAATGTAGTTTTTGAAACTGTCTCTATTTCTTCAGCGCGCGCTAACGGCTAGGATTGGTCCCACAGTAAAAAATGACTTATTTATCTAAATTTTTAAATAAAGCGCTACCACAGCGCCCAGTGTAATGCTGAGTTCCAGCAATCATGTCAAATTAAGAAGAATGTTATTTCTTGGAGTCCAATTGTCTCATTTATCACATTTATAAGGTCAAAGTCCAAAATCAGTTCAATTAAGTCCCACAGTCAATCGTTTCACTGTTAAAAGCGATGCAACCTAGTAATATCAGAAAAATATCGCTAAATACATGTTGGTACGAATATGTGACGCAACCGTTGTAACTCAAACGGACTGATACCGTTAGAAAGTCAATGAAATGTAGTTTTTGAAACTGTCTCTATTTCTTCAGCGCGCGCTAACGGCTAGGATTGGTCCCACAGTAAAAAATGACTTATTTATCTAAATTTTTAAATAAAGCGCTACCACAGCGCCCAGTGTAATGCTGAGTTCCAGCAATCATGTCAAATTAAGAAGAATGTTATTTCTTGGAGTCCAATTGTCTCATTTATCACATTTATAAGGTCAAAGTCCAAAATCAGTTCAATTAAGTCCCACAGTCAATCGTTTCACTGTTAAAAGCGATGCAACCTAGTAATATCAGAAAAATATCGCTAAATACATGTTGGTACGAATATGTGACGCAACCGTTGTAACTCAAACGGACTGATACCGTTAGAAAGTCAATGAAATGTAGTTTTTGAAACTGTCTCTATTTCTTCAGCGCGCGCTAACGGCTAGGATTGGTCCCACAGTAAAAAATGACTTATTTATCTAAATTTTTAAATAAAGCGCTACCACAGCGCCCAGTGTAATGCTGAGTTCCAGCAATCATGTCAAATTAAGAAGAATGTTATTTCTTGGAGTCCAATTGTCTCATTTATCACATTTATAAGGTCAAAGTCCAAAATCAGTTCAATTAAGTCCCACAGTCAATCGTTTCACTGTTAAAAGCGATGCAACCTAGTAATATCAGAAAAATATCGCTAAATACATGTTGGTACGAATATGTGACGCAACCGTTGTAACTCAAACGGACTGATACCGTTAGAAAGTCAATGAAATGTAGTTTTTGAAACTGTCTCTATTTCTTCAGCGCGCGCTAACGGCTAGGATTGGTCCCACAGTAAAAAATGACTTATTTATCTAAATTTTTAAATAAAGCGCTACCACAGCGCCCAGTGTAATCGCTGAGTTCCAGCAATCATGTCAAATTAAGAAGAATGTTATTTCTTGGAGTCCAATTGTCTCATTTATCACATTTATAAGGTCAAAGTCCAAAATCAGTTCAATTAAGTCCCACAGTCAATCGTTTCACTGTTAAAAGCGATGCAACCTAGTAATATCAGAAAAATATCGCTAAATACATGTTGGTACGAATATGTGACGCAACCGTTGTAACTCAAACGGACTGATACCGTTAGAAAGTCAATGAAATGTAGTTTTTGAAACTGTCTCTATTTCTTCAGCGCGCGCTAACGGCTAGGATTGGTCCCACAGTAAAAAATGACTTATTTATCTAAATTTTTAAATAAAGCGCTACCACAGCGCCCAGTGTAATCGCTGAGTTCCAGCAATCATGTCAAATTAAGAAGAATGTTATTTCTTGGAGTCCAATTGTCTCATTTATCACATTTATAAGGTCAAAGTCCAAAATCAGTTCAATTAAGTCCCACAGTCAATCGTTTCACTGTTAAAAGCGATGCAACCTAGTAATATCAGAAAAATATCGCTAAATACATGTTGGTACGAATATGTGACGCAACCGTTGTAACTCAAACGGACTGATACCGTTAGAAAGTCAATGAAATGTAGTTTTTGAAACTGTCTCTATTTCTTCAGCGCGCGCTAACGGCTAGGATTGGTCCCACAGTAAAAAATGACTTATTTATCTAAATTTTTAAATAAAGCGCTACCACAGCGCCCAGTGTAATGCTGAGTTCCAGCAATCATGTCAAATTAAGAAGAATGTTATTTCTTGGAGTCCAATTGTCTCATTTATCACATTTATAAGGTCAAAGTCCAAAATCAGTTCAATTAAGTCCCACAGTCAATCGTTTCACTGTTAAAAGCGATGCAACCTAGTAATATCAGAAAAATATCGCTAAATACATGTTGGTACGAATATGTGACGCAACCGTTGTAACTCAAACGGACTGATACCGTTAGAAAGTCAATGAAATGTAGTTTTTGAAACTGTCTCTATTTCTTCAGCGCGCGCTAACGGCTAGGATTGGTCCCACAGTAAAAAATGACTTATTTATCTAAATTTTTAAATAAAGCGCTACCACAGCGCCCAGTGTAATCGCTGAGTTCCAGCAATCATGTCAAATTAAGAAGAATGTTATTTCTTGGAGTCCAATTGTCTCATTTATCACATTTATAAGGTCAAAGTCCAAAATCAGTTCAATTAAGTCCCACAGTCAATCGTTTCACTGTTAAAAGCGATGCAACCTAGTAATATCAGAAAAATATCGCTAAATACATGTTGGTACGAATATGTGACGCAACCGTTGTAACTCAAACGGACTGATACCGTTAGAAAGTCAATGAAATGTAGTTTTTGAAACTGTCTCTATTTCTTCAGCGCGCGCTAACGGCTAGGATTGGTCCCACAGTAAAAAATGACTTATTTATCTAAATTTTTAAATAAAGCGCTACCACAGCGCCCAGTGTAATCGCTGAGTTCCAGCAATCATGTCAAATTAAGAAGAATGTTATTTCTTGGAGTCCAATTGTCTCATTTATCACATTTATAAGGTCAAAGTCCAAAATCAGTTCAATTAAGTCCCACAGTCAATCGTTTCACTGTTAAAAGCGATGCAACCTAGTAATATCAGAAAAATATCGCTAAATACATGTTGGTACGAATATGTGACGCAACCGTTGTAACTCAAACGGACTGATACCGTTAGAAAGTCAATGAAATGTAGTTTTTGAAACTGTCTCTATTTCTTCAGCGCGCGCTAACGGCTAGGATTGGTCCCACAGTAAAAAATGACTTATTTATCTAAATTTTTAAATAAAGCGCTACCACAGCGCCCAGTGTAATGCTGAGTTCCAGCAATCATGTCAAATTAAGAAGAATGTTATTTCTTGGAGTCCAATTGTCTCATTTATCACATTTATAAGGTCAAAGTCCAAAATCAGTTCAATTAAGTCCCACAGTCAATCGTTTCACTGTTAAAAGCGATGCAACCTAGTAATATCAGAAAAATATCGCTAAATACATGTTGGTACGAATATGTGACGCAACCGTTGTAACTCAAACGGACTGATACCGTTAGAAAGTCAATGAAATGTAGTTTTTGAAACTGTCTCTATTTCTTCAGCGCGCGCTAACGGCTAGGATTGGTCCCACAGTAAAAAATGACTTATTTATCTAAATTTTTAAATAAAGCGCTACCACAGCGCCCAGTGTAATGCTGAGTTCCAGCAATCATGTCAAATTAAGAAGAATGTTATTTCTTGGAGTCCAATTGTCTCATTTATCACATTTATAAGGTCAAAGTCCAAAATCAGTTCAATTAAGTCCCACAGTCAATCGTTTCACTGTTAAAAGCGATGCAACCTAGTAATATCAGAAAAATATCGCTAAATACATGTTGGTACGAATATGTGACGCAACCGTTGTAACTCAAACGGACTGATACCGTTAGAAAGTCAATGAAATGTAGTTTTTGAAACTGTCTCTATTTCTTCAGCGCGCGCTAACGGCTAGGATTGGTCCCACAGTAAAAAATGACTTATTTATCTAAATTTTTAAATAAAGCGCTACCACAGCGCCCAGTGTAATCGCTGAGTTCCAGCAATCATGTCAAATTAAGAAGAATGTTATTTCTTGGAGTCCAATTGTCTCATTTATCACATTTATAAGGTCAAAGTCCAAAATCAGTTCAATTAAGTCCCACAGTCAATCGTTTCACTGTTAAAAGCGATGCAACCTAGTAATATCAGAAAAATATCGCTAAATACATGTTGGTACGAATATGTGACGCAACCGTTGTAACTCAAACGGACTGATACCGTTAGAAAGTCAATGAAATGTAGTTTTTGAAACTGTCTCTATTTCTTCAGCGCGCGCTAACGGCTAGGATTGGTCCCACAGTAAAAAATGACTTATTTATCTAAATTTTTAAATAAAGCGCTACCACAGCGCCCAGTGTAATCGCTGAGTTCCAGCAATCATGTCAAATTAAGAAGAATGTTATTTCTTGGAGTCCAATTGTCTCATTTATCACATTTATAAGGTCAAAGTCCAAAATCAGTTCAATTAAGTCCCACAGTCAATCGTTTCACTGTTAAAAGCGATGCAACCTAGTAATATCAGAAAAATATCGCTAAATACATGTTGGTACGAATATGTGACGCAACCGTTGTAACTCAAACGGACTGATACCGTTAGAAAGTCAATGAAATGTAGTTTTTGAAACTGTCTCTATTTCTTCAGCGCGCGCTAACGGCTAGGATTGGTCCCACAGTAAAAAATGACTTATTTATCTAAATTTTTAAATAAAGCGCTACCACAGCGCCCAGTGTAATCGCTGAGTTCCAGCAATCATGTCAAATTAAGAAGAATGTTATTTCTTGGAGTCCAATTGTCTCATTTATCACATTTATAAGGTCAAAGTCCAAAATCAGTTCAATTAAGTCCCACAGTCAATCGTTTCACTGTTAAAAGCGATGCAACCTAGTAATATCAGAAAAATATCGCTAAATACATGTTGGTACGAATATGTGACGCAACCGTTGTAACTCAAACGGACTGATACCGTTAGAAAGTCAATGAAATGTAGTTTTTGAAACTGTCTCTATTTCTTCAGCGCGCGCTAACGGCTAGGATTGGTCCCACAGTAAAAAATGACTTATTTATCTAAATTTTTAAATAAAGCGCTACCACAGCGCCCAGTGTAATCGCTGAGTTCCAGCAATCATGTCAAATTAAGAAGAATGTTATTTCTTGGAGTCCAATTGTCTCATTTATCACATTTATAAGGTCAAAGTCCAAAATCAGTTCAATTAAGTCCCACAGTCAATCGTTTCACTGTTAAAAGCGATGCAACCTAGTAATATCAGAAAAATATCGCTAAATACATGTTGGTACGAATATGTGACGCAACCGTTGTAACTCAAACGGACTGATACCGTTAGAAAGTCAATGAAATGTAGTTTTTGAAACTGTCTCTATTTCTTCAGCGCGCGCTAACGGCTAGGATTGGTCCCACAGTAAAAAATGACTTATTTATCTAAATTTTTAAATAAAGCGCTACCACAGCGCCCAGTGTAATGCTGAGTTCCAGCAATCATGTCAAATTAAGAAGAATGTTATTTCTTGGAGTCCAATTGTCTCATTTATCACATTTATAAGGTCAAAGTCCAAAATCAGTTCAATTAAGTCCCACAGTCAATCGTTTCACTGTTAAAAGCGATGCAACCTAGTAATATCAGAAAAATATCGCTAAATACATGTTGGTACGAATATGTGACGCAACCGTTGTAACTCAAACGGACTGATACCGTTAGAAAGTCAATGAAATGTAGTTTTTGAAACTGTCTCTATTTCTTCAGCGCGCGCTAACGGCTAGGATTGGTCCCACAGTAAAAAATGACTTATTTATCTAAATTTTTAAATAAAGCGCTACCACAGCGCCCAGTGTAATCGCTGAGTTCCAGCAATCATGTCAAATTAAGAAGAATGTTATTTCTTGGAGTCCAATTGTCTCATTTATCACATTTATAAGGTCAAAGTCCAAAATCAGTTCAATTAAGTCCCACAGTCAATCGTTTCACTGTTAAAAGCGATGCAACCTAGTAATATCAGAAAAATATCGCTAAATACATGTTGGTACGAATATGTGACGCAACCGTTGTAACTCAAACGGACTGATACCGTTAGAAAGTCAATGAAATGTAGTTTTTGAAACTGTCTCTATTTCTTCAGCGCGCGCTAACGGCTAGGATTGGTCCCACAGTAAAAAATGACTTATTTATCTAAATTTTTAAATAAAGCGCTACCACAGCGCCCAGTGTAATCGCTGAGTTCCAGCAATCATGTCAAATTAAGAAGAATGTTATTTCTTGGAGTCCAATTGTCTCATTTATCACATTTATAAGGTCAAAGTCCAAAATCAGTTCAATTAAGTCCCACAGTCAATCGTTTCACTGTTAAAAGCGATGCAACCTAGTAATATCAGAAAAATATCGCTAAATACATGTTGGTACGAATATGTGACGCAACCGTTGTAACTCAAACGGACTGATACCGTTAGAAAGTCAATGAAATGTAGTTTTTGAAACTGTCTCTATTTCTTCAGCGCGCGCTAACGGCTAGGATTGGTCCCACAGTAAAAAATGACTTATTTATCTAAATTTTTAAATAAAGCGCTACCACAGCGCCCAGTGTAATCGCTGAGTTCCAGCAATCATGTCAAATTAAGAAGAATGTTATTTCTTGGAGTCCAATTGTCTCATTTATCACATTTATAAGGTCAAAGTCCAAAATCAGTTCAATTAAGTCCCACAGTCAATCGTTTCACTGTTAAAAGCGATGCAACCTAGTAATATCAGAAAAATATCGCTAAATACATGTTGGTACGAATATGTGACGCAACCGTTGTAACTCAAACGGACTGATACCGTTAGAAAGTCAATGAAATGTAGTTTTTGAAACTGTCTCTATTTCTTCAGCGCGCGCTAACGGCTAGGATTGGTCCCACAGTAAAAAATGACTTATTTATCTAAATTTTTAAATAAAGCGCTACCACAGCGCCCAGTGTAATGCTGAGTTCCAGCAATCATGTCAAATTAAGAAGAATGTTATTTCTTGGAGTCCAATTGTCTCATTTATCACATTTATAAGGTCAAAGTCCAAAATCAGTTCAATTAAGTCCCACAGTCAATCGTTTCACTGTTAAAAGCGATGCAACCTAGTAATATCAGAAAAATATCGCTAAATACATGTTGGTACGAATATGTGACGCAACCGTTGTAACTCAAACGGACTGATACCGTTAGAAAGTCAATGAAATGTAGTTTTTGAAACTGTCTCTATTTCTTCAGCGCGCGCTAACGGCTAGGATTGGTCCCACAGTAAAAAATGACTTATTTATCTAAATTTTTAAATAAAGCGCTACCACAGCGCCCAGTGTAATCGCTGAGTTCCAGCAATCATGTCAAATTAAGAAGAATGTTATTTCTTGGAGTCCAATTGTCTCATTTATCACATTTATAAGGTCAAAGTCCAAAATCAGTTCAATTAAGTCCCACAGTCAATCGTTTCACTGTTAAAAGCGATGCAACCTAGTAATATCAGAAAAATATCGCTAAATACATGTTGGTACGAATATGTGACGCAACCGTTGTAACTCAAACGGACTGATACCGTTAGAAAGTCAATGAAATGTAGTTTTTGAAACTGTCTCTATTTCTTCAGCGCGCGCTAACGGCTAGGATTGGTCCCACAGTAAAAAATGACTTATTTATCTAAATTTTTAAATAAAGCGCTACCACAGCGCCCAGTGTAATCGCTGAGTTCCAGCAATCATGTCAAATTAAGAAGAATGTTATTTCTTGGAGTCCAATTGTCTCATTTATCACATTTATAAGGTCAAAGTCCAAAATCAGTTCAATTAAGTCCCACAGTCAATCGTTTCACTGTTAAAAGCGATGCAACCTAGTAATATCAGAAAAATATCGCTAAATACATGTTGGTACGAATATGTGACGCAACCGTTGTAACTCAAACGGACTGATACCGTTAGAAAGTCAATGAAATGTAGTTTTTGAAACTGTCTCTATTTCTTCAGCGCGCGCTAACGGCTAGGATTGGTCCCACAGTAAAAAATGACTTATTTATCTAAATTTTTAAATAAAGCGCTACCACAGCGCCCAGTGTAATCGCTGAGTTCCAGCAATCATGTCAAATTAAGAAGAATGTTATTTCTTGGAGTCCAATTGTCTCATTTATCACATTTATAAGGTCAAAGTCCAAAATCAGTTCAATTAAGTCCCACAGTCAATCGTTTCACTGTTAAAAGCGATGCAACCTAGTAATATCAGAAAAATATCGCTAAATACATGTTGGTACGAATATGTGACGCAACCGTTGTAACTCAAACGGATGATACCGTTAGAAAGTCAATGAAATGTAGTTTTTGAAACTGTCTCTATTTCTTCAGCGCGCGCTAACGGCTAGGATTGGTCCCACAGTAAAAAATGACTTATTTATCTAAATTTTTAAATAAAGCGCTACCACAGCGCCCAGTGTAATCGCTGAGTTCCAGCAATCATGTCAAATTAAGAAGAATGTTATTTCTTGGAGTCCAATTGTCTCATTTATCACATTTATAAGGTCAAAGTCCAAAATCAGTTCAATTAAGTCCCACAGTCAATCGTTTCACTGTTAAAAGCGATGCAACCTAGTAATATCAGAAAAATATCGCTAAATACATGTTGGTACGAATATGTGACGCAACCGTTGTAACTCAAACGGACTGATACCGTTAGAAAGTCAATGAAATGTAGTTTTTGAAACTGTCTCTATTTCTTCAGCGCGCGCTAACGGCTAGGATTGGTCCCACAGTAAAAAATGACTTATTTATCTAAATTTTTAAATAAAGCGCTACCACAGCGCCCAGTGTAATCGCTGAGTTCCAGCAATCATGTCAAATTAAGAAGAATGTTATTTCTTGGAGTCCAATTGTCTCATTTATCACATTTATAAGGTCAAAGTCCAAAATCAGTTCAATTAAGTCCCACAGTCAATCGTTTCACTGTTAAAAGCGATGCAACCTAGTAATATCAGAAAAATATCGCTAAATACATGTTGGTACGAATATGTGACGCAACCGTTGTAACTCAAACGGACTGATACCGTTAGAAAGTCAATGAAATGTAGTTTTTGAAACTGTCTCTATTTCTTCAGCGCGCGCTAACGGCTAGGATTGGTCCCACAGTAAAAAATGACTTATTTATCTAAATTTTTAAATAAAGCGCTACCACAGCGCCCAGTGTAATGCTGAGTTCCAGCAATCATGTCAAATTAAGAAGAATGTTATTTCTTGGAGTCCAATTGTCTCATTTATCACATTTATAAGGTCAAAGTCCAAAATCAGTTCAATTAAGTCCCACAGTCAATCGTTTCACTGTTAAAAGCGATGCAACCTAGTAATATCAGAAAAATATCGCTAAATACATGTTGGTACGAATATGTGACGCAACCGTTGTAACTCAAACGGACTGATACCGTTAGAAAGTCAATGAAATGTAGTTTTTGAAACTGTCTCTATTTCTTCAGCGCGCTAACGGCTAGGATTGGTCCCACAGTAAAAAATGACTTATTTATCTAAATTTTTAAATAAAGCGCTACCACAGCGCCCAGTGTAATTGCTGAGTTCCAGCAATCATGTCAAATTAAGAAGAATGTTATTTCTTGGAGTCCAATTGTCTCATTTATCACATTTATAAGGTCAAAGTCCAAAATCAGTTCAATTAAGTCCCACAGTCAATCGTTTCACTGTTAAAAGCGATGCAACCTAGTAATATCAGAAAAATATCGCTAAATACATGTTGGTACGAATATGTGACGCAACCGTTGTAACTCAAACGGACTGATACCGTTAGAAAGTCAATGAAATGTAGTTTTTGAAACTGTCTCTATTTCTTCAGCGCGCGCTAACGGCTAGGATTGGTCCCACAGTAAAAAATGACTTATTTATCTAAATTTTTAAATAAAGCGCTACCACAGCGCCCAGTGTAATCGCTGAGTTCCAGCAATCATGTCAAATTAAGAAGAATGTTATTTCTTGGAGTCCAATTGTCTCATTTATCACATTTATAAGGTCAAAGTCCAAAATCAGTTCAATTAAGTCCCACAGTCAATCGTTTCACTGTTAAAAGCGATGCAACCTAGTAATATCAGAAAAATATCGCTAAATACATGTTGGTACGAATATGTGACGCAACCGTTGTAACTCAAACGGACTGATACCGTTAGAAAGTCAATGAAATGTAGTTTTTGAAACTGTCTCTATTTCTTCAGCGCGCGCTAACGGCTAGGATTGGTCCCACAGTAAAAAATGACTTATTTATCTAAATTTTTAAATAAAGCGCTACCACAGCGCCCAGTGTAATCGCTGAGTTCCAGCAATCATGTCAAATTAAGAAGAATGTTATTTCTTGGAGTCCAATTGTCTCATTTATCACATTTATAAGGTCAAAGTCCAAAATCAGTTCAATTAAGTCCCACAGTCAATCGTTTCACTGTTAAAAGCGATGCAACCTAGTAATATCAGAAAAATATCGCTAAATACATGTTGGTACGAATATGTGACGCAACCGTTGTAACTCAAACGGACTGATACCGTTAGAAAGTCAATGAAATGTAGTTTTTGAAACTGTCTCTATTTCTTCAGCGCGCGCTAACGGCTAGGATTGGTCCCACAGTAAAAAATGACTTATTTATCTAAATTTTTAAATAAAGCGCTACCACAGCGCCCAGTGTAATCGCTGAGTTCCAGCAATCATGTCAAATTAAGAAGAATGTTATTTCTTGGAGTCCAATTGTCTCATTTATCACATTTATAAGGTCAAAGTCCAAAATCAGTTCAATTAAGTCCCACAGTCAATCGTTTCACTGTTAAAAGCGATGCAACCTAGTAATATCAGAAAAATATCGCTAAATACATGTTGGTACGAATATGTGACGCAACCGTTGTAACTCAAACGGACTGATACCGTTAGAAAGTCAATGAAATGTAGTTTTTGAAACTGTCTCTATTTCTTCAGCGCGCGCTAACGGCTAGGATTGGTCCCACAGTAAAAAATGACTTATTTATCTAAATTTTTAAATAAAGCGCTACCACAGCGCCCAGTGTAATCGCTGAGTTCCAGCAATCATGTCAAATTAAGAAGAATGTTATTTCTTGGAGTCCAATTGTCTCATTTATCACATTTATAAGGTCAAAGTCCAAAATCAGTTCAATTAAGTCCCACAGTCAATCGTTTCACTGTTAAAAGCGATGCAACCTAGTAATATCAGAAAAATATCGCTAAATACATGTTGGTACGAATATGTGACGCAACCGTTGTAACTCAAACGGACTGATACCGTTAGAAAGTCAATGAAATGTAGTTTTTGAAACTGTCTCTATTTCTTCAGCGCGCGCTAACGGCTAGGATTGGTCCCACAGTAAAAAATGACTTATTTATCTAAATTTTTAAATAAAGCGCTACCACAGCGCCCAGTGTAATCGCTGAGTTCCAGCAATCATGTCAAATTAAGAAGAATGTTATTTCTTGGAGTCCAATTGTCTCATTTATCACATTTATAAGGTCAAAGTCCAAAATCAGTTCAATTAAGTCCCACAGTCAATCGTTTCACTGTTAAAAGCGATGCAACCTAGTAATATCAGAAAAATATCGCTAAATACATGTTGGTACGAATATGTGACGCAACCGTTGTAACTCAAACGGACTGATACCGTTAGAAAGTCAATGAAATGTAGTTTTTGAAACTGTCTCTATTTCTTCAGCGCGCGCTAACGGCTAGGATTGGTCCCACAGTAAAAAATGACTTATTTATCTAAATTTTTAAATAAAGCGCTACCACAGCGCCCAGTGTAATCGCTGAGTTCCAGCAATCATGTCAAATTAAGAAGAATGTTATTTCTTGGAGTCCAATTGTCTCATTTATCACATTTATAAGGTCAAAGTCCAAAATCAGTTCAATTAAGTCCCACAGTCAATCGTTTCACTGTTAAAAGCGATGCAACCTAGTAATATCAGAAAAATATCGCTAAATACATGTTGGTACGAATATGTGACGCAACCGTTGTAACTCAAACGGACTGATACCGTTAGAAAGTCAATGAAATGTAGTTTTTGAAACTGTCTCTATTTCTTCAGCGCGCGCTAACGGCTAGGATTGGTCCCACAGTAAAAAATGACTTATTTATCTAAATTTTTAAATAAAGCGCTACCACAGCGCCCAGTGTAATCGCTGAGTTCCAGCAATCATGTCAAATTAAGAAGAATGTTATTTCTTGGAGTCCAATTGTCTCATTTATCACATTTATAAGGTCAAAGTCCAAAATCAGTTCAATTAAGTCCCACAGTCAATCGTTTCACTGTTAAAAGCGATGCAACCTAGTAATATCAGAAAAATATCGCTAAATACATGTTGGTACGAATATGTGACGCAACCGTTGTAACTCAAACGGACTGATACCGTTAGAAAGTCAATGAAATGTAGTTTTTGAAACTGTCTCTATTTCTTCAGCGCGCGCTAACGGCTAGGATTGGTCCCACAGTAAAAAATGACTTATTTATCTAAATTTTTAAATAAAGCGCTACCACAGCGCCCAGTGTAATCGCTGAGTTCCAGCAATCATGTCAAATTAAGAAGAATGTTATTTCTTGGAGTCCAATTGTCTCATTTATCACATTTATAAGGTCAAAGTCCAAAATCAGTTCAATTAAGTCCCACAGTCAATCGTTTCACTGTTAAAAGCGATGCAACCTAGTAATATCAGAAAAATATCGCTAAATACATGTTGGTACGAATATGTGACGCAACCGTTGTAACTCAAACGGACTGATACCGTTAGAAAGTCAATGAAATGTAGTTTTTGAAACTGTCTCTATTTCTTCAGCGCGCGCTAACGGCTAGGATTGGTCCCACAGTAAAAAATGACTTATTTATCTAAATTTTTAAATAAAGCGCTACCACAGCGCCCAGTGTAATTGCTGAGTTCCAGCAATCATGTCAAATTAAGAAGAATGTTATTTCTTGGAGTCCAATTGTCTCATTTATCACATTTATAAGGTCAAAGTCCAAAATCAGTTCAATTAAGTCCCACAGTCAATCGTTTCACTGTTAAAAGCGATGCAACCTAGTAATATCAGAAAAATATCGCTAAATACATGTTGGTACGAATATGTGACGCAACCGTTGTAACTCAAACGGACTGATACCGTTAGAAAGTCAATGAAATGTAGTTTTTGAAACTGTCTCTATTTCTTCAGCGCGCGCTAACGGCTAGGATTGGTCCCACAGTAAAAAATGACTTATTTATCTAAATTTTTAAATAAAGCGCTACCACAGCGCCCAGTGTAATCGCTGAGTTCCAGCAATCATGTCAAATTAAGAAGAATGTTATTTCTTGGAGTCCAATTGTCTCATTTATCACATTTATAAGGTCAAAGTCCAAAATCAGTTCAATTAAGTCCCACAGTCAATCGTTTCACTGTTAAAAGCGATGCAACCTAGTAATATCAGAAAAATATCGCTAAATACATGTTGGTACGAATATGTGACGCAACCGTTGTAACTCAAACGGACTGATACCGTTAGAAAGTCAATGAAATGTAGTTTTTGAAACTGTCTCTATTTCTTCAGCGCGCGCTAACGGCTAGGATTGGTCCCACAGTAAAAAATGACTTATTTATCTAAATTTTTAAATAAAGCGCTACCACAGCGCCCAGTGTAATCGCTGAGTTCCAGCAATCATGTCAAATTAAGAAGAATGTTATTTCTTGGAGTCCAATTGTCTCATTTATCACATTTATAAGGTCAAAGTCCAAAATCAGTTCAATTAAGTCCCACAGTCAATCGTTTCACTGTTAAAAGCGATGCAACCTAGTAATATCAGAAAAATATCGCTAAATACATGTTGGTACGAATATGTGACGCAACCGTTGTAACTCAAACGGACTGATACCGTTAGAAAGTCAATGAAATGTAGTTTTTGAAACTGTCTCTATTTCTTCAGCGCGCGCTAACGGCTAGGATTGGTCCCACAGTAAAAAATGACTTATTTATCTAAATTTTTAAATAAAGCGCTACCACAGCGCCCAGTGTAATCGCTGAGTTCCAGCAATCATGTCAAATTAAGAAGAATGTTATTTCTTGGAGTCCAATTGTCTCATTTATCACATTTATAAGGTCAAAGTCCAAAATCAGTTCAATTAAGTCCCACAGTCAATCGTTTCACTGTTAAAAGCGATGCAACCTAGTAATATCAGAAAAATATCGCTAAATACATGTTGGTACGAATATGTGACGCAACCGTTGTAACTCAAACGGACTGATACCGTTAGAAAGTCAATGAAATGTAGTTTTTGAAACTGTCTCTATTTCTTCAGCGCGCGCTAACGGCTAGGATTGGTCCCACAGTAAAAAATGACTTATTTATCTAAATTTTTAAATAAAGCGCTACCACAGCGCCCAGTGTAATCGCTGAGTTCCAGCAATCATGTCAAATTAAGAAGAATGTTATTTCTTGGAGTCCAATTGTCTCATTTATCACATTTATAAGGTCAAAGTCCAAAATCAGTTCAATTAAGTCCCACAGTCAATCGTTTCACTGTTAAAAGCGATGCAACCTAGTAATATCAGAAAAATATCGCTAAATACATGTTGGTACGAATATGTGACGCAACCGTTGTAACTCAAACGGACTGATACCGTTAGAAAGTCAATGAAATGTAGTTTTTGAAACTGTCTCTATTTCTTCAGCGCGCGCTAACGGCTAGGATTGGTCCCACAGTAAAAAATGACTTATTTATCTAAATTTTTAAATAAAGCGCTACCACAGCGCCCAGTGTAATGCTGAGTTCCAGCAATCATGTCAAATTAAGAAGAATGTTATTTCTTGGAGTCCAATTGTCTCATTTATCACATTTATAAGGTCAAAGTCCAAAATCAGTTCAATTAAGTCCCACAGTCAATCGTTTCACTGTTAAAAGCGATGCAACCTAGTAATATCAGAAAAATATCGCTAAATACATGTTGGTACGAATATGTGACGCAACCGTTGTAACTCAAACGGACTGATACCGTTAGAAAGTCAATGAAATGTAGTTTTTGAAACTGTCTCTATTTCTTCAGCGCGCGCTAACGGCTAGGATTGGTCCCACAGTAAAAAATGACTTATTTATCTAAATTTTTAAATAAAGCGCTACCACAGCGCCCAGTGTAATTGCTGAGTTCCAGCAATCATGTCAAATTAAGAAGAATGTTATTTCTTGGAGTCCAATTGTCTCATTTATCACATTTATAAGGTCAAAGTCCAAAATCAGTTCAATTAAGTCCCACAGTCAATCGTTTCACTGTTAAAAGCGATGCAACCTAGTAATATCAGAAAAATATCGCTAAATACATGTTGGTACGAATATGTGACGCAACCGTTGTAACTCAAACGGACTGATACCGTTAGAAAGTCAATGAAATGTAGTTTTTGAAACTGTCTCTATTTCTTCAGCGCGCGCTAACGGCTAGGATTGGTCCCACAGTAAAAAATGACTTATTTATCTAAATTTTTAAATAAAGCGCTACCACAGCGCCCAGTGTAATCGCTGAGTTCCAGCAATCATGTCAAATTAAGAAGAATGTTATTTCTTGGAGTCCAATTGTCTCATTTATCACATTTATAAGGTCAAAGTCCAAAATCAGTTCAATTAAGTCCCACAGTCAATCGTTTCACTGTTAAAAGCGATGCAACCTAGTAATATCAGAAAAATATCGCTAAATACATGTTGGTACGAATATGTGACGCAACCGTTGTAACTCAAACGGACTGATACCGTTAGAAAGTCAATGAAATGTAGTTTTTGAAACTGTCTCTATTTCTTCAGCGCGCGCTAACGGCTAGGATTGGTCCCACAGTAAAAAATGACTTATTTATCTAAATTTTTAAATAAAGCGCTACCACAGCGCCCAGTGTAATCGCTGAGTTCCAGCAATCATGTCAAATTAAGAAGAATGTTATTTCTTGGAGTCCAATTGTCTCATTTATCACATTTATAAGGTCAAAGTCCAAAATCAGTTCAATTAAGTCCCACAGTCAATCGTTTCACTGTTAAAAGCGATGCAACCTAGTAATATCAGAAAAATATCGCTAAATACATGTTGGTACGAATATGTGACGCAACCGTTGTAACTCAAACGGACTGATACCGTTAGAAAGTCAATGAAATGTAGTTTTTGAAACTGTCTCTATTTCTTCAGCGCGCGCTAACGGCTAGGATTGGTCCCACAGTAAAAAATGACTTATTTATCTAAATTTTTAAATAAAGCGCTACCACAGCGCCCAGTGTAATCGCTGAGTTCCAGCAATCATGTCAAATTAAGAAGAATGTTATTTCTTGGAGTCCAATTGTCTCATTTATCACATTTATAAGGTCAAAGTCCAAAATCAGTTCAATTAAGTCCCACAGTCAATCGTTTCACTGTTAAAAGCGATGCAACCTAGTAATATCAGAAAAATATCGCTAAATACATGTTGGTACGAATATGTGACGCAACCGTTGTAACTCAAACGGACTGATACCGTTAGAAAGTCAATGAAATGTAGTTTTTGAAACTGTCTCTATTTCTTCAGCGCGCGCTAACGGCTAGGATTGGTCCCACAGTAAAAAATGACTTATTTATCTAAATTTTTAAATAAAGCGCTACCACAGCGCCCAGTGTAATCGCTGAGTTCCAGCAATCATGTCAAATTAAGAAGAATGTTATTTCTTGGAGTCCAATTGTCTCATTTATCACATTTATAAGGTCAAAGTCCAAAATCAGTTCAATTAAGTCCCACAGTCAATCGTTTCACTGTTAAAAGCGATGCAACCTAGTAATATCAGAAAAATATCGCTAAATACATGTTGGTACGAATATGTGACGCAACCGTTGTAACTCAAACGGACTGATACCGTTAGAAAGTCAATGAAATGTAGTTTTTGAAACTGTCTCTATTTCTTCAGCGCGCGCTAACGGCTAGGATTGGTCCCACAGTAAAAAATGACTTATTTATCTAAATTTTTAAATAAAGCGCTACCACAGCGCCCAGTGTAATCGCTGAGTTCCAGCAATCATGTCAAATTAAGAAGAATGTTATTTCTTGGAGTCCAATTGTCTCATTTATCACATTTATAAGGTCAAAGTCCAAAATCAGTTCAATTAAGTCCCACAGTCAATCGTTTCACTGTTAAAAGCGATGCAACCTAGTAATATCAGAAAAATATCGCTAAATACATGTTGGTACGAATATGTGACGCAACCGTTGTAACTCAAACGGACTGATACCGTTAGAAAGTCAATGAAATGTAGTTTTTGAAACTGTCTCTATTTCTTCAGCGCGCGCTAACGGCTAGGATTGGTCCCACAGTAAAAAATGACTTATTTATCTAAATTTTTAAATAAAGCGCTACCACAGCGCCCAGTGTAATCGCTGAGTTCCAGCAATCATGTCAAATTAAGAAGAATGTTATTTCTTGGAGTCCAATTGTCTCATTTATCACATTTATAAGGTCAAAGTCCAAAATCAGTTCAATTAAGTCCCACAGTCAATCGTTTCACTGTTAAAAGCGATGCAACCTAGTAATATCAGAAAAATATCGCTAAATACATGTTGGTACGAATATGTGACGCAACCGTTGTAACTCAAACGGACTGATACCGTTAGAAAGTCAATGAAATGTAGTTTTTGAAACTGTCTCTATTTCTTCAGCGCGCGCTAACGGCTAGGATTGGTCCCACAGTAAAAAATGACTTATTTATCTAAATTTTTAAATAAAGCGCTACCACAGCGCCCAGTGTAATGCTGAGTTCCAGCAATCATGTCAAATTAAGAAGAATGTTATTTCTTGGAGTCCAATTGTCTCATTTATCACATTTATAAGGTCAAAGTCCAAAATCAGTTCAATTAAGTCCCACAGTCAATCGTTTCACTGTTAAAAGCGATGCAACCTAGTAATATCAGAAAAATATCGCTAAATACATGTTGGTACGAATATGTGACGCAACCGTTGTAACTCAAACGGACTGATACCGTTAGAAAGTCAATGAAATGTAGTTTTTGAAACTGTCTCTATTTCTTCAGCGCGCGCTAACGGCTAGGATTGGTCCCACAGTAAAAAATGACTTATTTATCTAAATTTTTAAATAAAGCGCTACCACAGCGCCCAGTGTAATTGCTGAGTTCCAGCAATCATGTCAAATTAAGAAGAATGTTATTTCTTGGAGTCCAATTGTCTCATTTATCACATTTATAAGGTCAAAGTCCAAAATCAGTTCAATTAAGTCCCACAGTCAATCGTTTCACTGTTAAAAGCGATGCAACCTAGTAATATCAGAAAAATATCGCTAAATACATGTTGGTACGAATATGTGACGCAACCGTTGTAACTCAAACGGACTGATACCGTTAGAAAGTCAATGAAATGTAGTTTTTGAAACTGTCTCTATTTCTTCAGCGCGCGCTAACGGCTAGGATTGGTCCCACAGTAAAAAATGACTTATTTATCTAAATTTTTAAATAAAGCGCTACCACAGCGCCCAGTGTAATCGCTGAGTTCCAGCAATCATGTCAAATTAAGAAGAATGTTATTTCTTGGAGTCCAATTGTCTCATTTATCACATTTATAAGGTCAAAGTCCAAAATCAGTTCAATTAAGTCCCACAGTCAATCGTTTCACTGTTAAAAGCGATGCAACCTAGTAATATCAGAAAAATATCGCTAAATACATGTTGGTACGAATATGTGACGCAACCGTTGTAACTCAAACGGACTGATACCGTTAGAAAGTCAATGAAATGTAGTTTTTGAAACTGTCTCTATTTCTTCAGCGCGCGCTAACGGCTAGGATTGGTCCCACAGTAAAAAATGACTTATTTATCTAAATTTTTAAATAAAGCGCTACCACAGCGCCCAGTGTAATCGCTGAGTTCCAGCAATCATGTCAAATTAAGAAGAATGTTATTTCTTGGAGTCCAATTGTCTCATTTATCACATTTATAAGGTCAAAGTCCAAAATCAGTTCAATTAAGTCCCACAGTCAATCGTTTCACTGTTAAAAGCGATGCAACCTAGTAATATCAGAAAAATATCGCTAAATACATGTTGGTACGAATATGTGACGCAACCGTTGTAACTCAAACGGACTGATACCGTTAGAAAGTCAATGAAATGTAGTTTTTGAAACTGTCTCTATTTCTTCAGCGCGCGCTAACGGCTAGGATTGGTCCCACAGTAAAAAATGACTTATTTATCTAAATTTTTAAATAAAGCGCTACCACAGCGCCCAGTGTAATCGCTGAGTTCCAGCAATCATGTCAAATTAAGAAGAATGTTATTTCTTGGAGTCCAATTGTCTCATTTATCACATTTATAAGGTCAAAGTCCAAAATCAGTTCAATTAAGTCCCACAGTCAATCGTTTCACTGTTAAAAGCGATGCAACCTAGTAATATCAGAAAAATATCGCTAAATACATGTTGGTACGAATATGTGACGCAACCGTTGTAACTCAAACGGACTGATACCGTTAGAAAGTCAATGAAATGTAGTTTTTGAAACTGTCTCTATTTCTTCAGCGCGCGCTAACGGCTAGGATTGGTCCCACAGTAAAAAATGACTTATTTATCTAAATTTTTAAATAAAGCGCTACCACAGCGCCCAGTGTAATCGCTGAGTTCCAGCAATCATGTCAAATTAAGAAGAATGTTATTTCTTGGAGTCCAATTGTCTCATTTATCACATTTATAAGGTCAAAGTCCAAAATCAGTTCAATTAAGTCCCACAGTCAATCGTTTCACTGTTAAAAGCGATGCAACCTAGTAATATCAGAAAAATATCGCTAAATACATGTTGGTACGAATATGTGACGCAACCGTTGTAACTCAAACGGACTGATACCGTTAGAAAGTCAATGAAATGTAGTTTTTGAAACTGTCTCTATTTCTTCAGCGCGCGCTAACGGCTAGGATTGGTCCCACAGTAAAAAATGACTTATTTATCTAAATTTTTAAATAAAGCGCTACCACAGCGCCCAGTGTAATCGCTGAGTTCCAGCAATCATGTCAAATTAAGAAGAATGTTATTTCTTGGAGTCCAATTGTCTCATTTATCACATTTATAAGGTCAAAGTCCAAAATCAGTTCAATTAAGTCCCACAGTCAATCGTTTCACTGTTAAAAGCGATGCAACCTAGTAATATCAGAAAAATATCGCTAAATACATGTTGGTACGAATATGTGACGCAACCGTTGTAACTCAAACGGACTGATACCGTTAGAAAGTCAATGAAATGTAGTTTTTGAAACTGTCTCTATTTCTTCAGCGCGCGCTAACGGCTAGGATTGGTCCCACAGTAAAAAATGACTTATTTATCTAAATTTTTAAATAAAGCGCTACCACAGCGCCCAGTGTAATGCTGAGTTCCAGCAATCATGTCAAATTAAGAAGAATGTTATTTCTTGGAGTCCAATTGTCTCATTTATCACATTTATAAGGTCAAAGTCCAAAATCAGTTCAATTAAGTCCCACAGTCAATCGTTTCACTGTTAAAAGCGATGCAACCTAGTAATATCAGAAAAATATCGCTAAATACATGTTGGTACGAATATGTGACGCAACCGTTGTAACTCAAACGGACTGATACCGTTAGAAAGTCAATGAAATGTAGTTTTTGAAACTGTCTCTATTTCTTCAGCGCGCGCTAACGGCTAGGATTGGTCCCACAGTAAAAAATGACTTATTTATCTAAATTTTTAAATAAAGCGCTACCACAGCGCCCAGTGTAATCGCTGAGTTCCAGCAATCATGTCAAATTAAGAAGAATGTTATTTCTTGGAGTCCAATTGTCTCATTTATCACATTTATAAGGTCAAAGTCCAAAATCAGTTCAATTAAGTCCCACAGTCAATCGTTTCACTGTTAAAAGCGATGCAACCTAGTAATATCAGAAAAATATCGCTAAATACATGTTGGTACGAATATGTGACGCAACCGTTGTAACTCAAACGGACTGATACCGTTAGAAAGTCAATGAAATGTAGTTTTTGAAACTGTCTCTATTTCTTCAGCGCGCGCTAACGGCTAGGATTGGTCCCACAGTAAAAAATGACTTATTTATCTAAATTTTTAAATAAAGCGCTACCACAGCGCCCAGTGTAATTGCTGAGTTCCAGCAATCATGTCAAATTAAGAAGAATGTTATTTCTTGGAGTCCAATTGTCTCATTTATCACATTTATAAGGTCAAAGTCCAAAATCAGTTCAATTAAGTCCCACAGTCAATCGTTTCACTGTTAAAAGCGATGCAACCTAGTAATATCAGAAAAATATCGCTAAATACATGTTGGTACGAATATGTGACGCAACCGTTGTAACTCAAACGGACTGATACCGTTAGAAAGTCAATGAAATGTAGTTTTTGAAACTGTCTCTATTTCTTCAGCGCGCGCTAACGGCTAGGATTGGTCCCACAGTAAAAAATGACTTATTTATCTAAATTTTTAAATAAAGCGCTACCACAGCGCCCAGTGTAATTGCTGAGTTCCAGCAATCATGTCAAATTAAGAAGAATGTTATTTCTTGGAGTCCAATTGTCTCATTTATCACATTTATAAGGTCAAAGTCCAAAATCAGTTCAATTAAGTCCCACAGTCAATCGTTTCACTGTTAAAAGCGATGCAACCTAGTAATATCAGAAAAATATCGCTAAATACATGTTGGTACGAATATGTGACGCAACCGTTGTAACTCAAACGGACTGATACCGTTAGAAAGTCAATGAAATGTAGTTTTTGAAACTGTCTCTATTTCTTCAGCGCGCGCTAACGGCTAGGATTGGTCCCACAGTAAAAAATGACTTATTTATCTAAATTTTTAAATAAAGCGCTACCACAGCGCCCAGTGTAATCGCTGAGTTCCAGCAATCATGTCAAATTAAGAAGAATGTTATTTCTTGGAGTCCAATTGTCTCATTTATCACATTTATAAGGTCAAAGTCCAAAATCAGTTCAATTAAGTCCCACAGT
>JASGCC010001478.1:0-36383 GCA_030067915.1 Hydractinia echinata | reverse complement strand
ATTTTAGTACTGCAATAATGTGACATTAACCGTATTTACAATATTTTTCTGATATTACTAGGTTGCATCCCTTTTAACAGTGAAACGATTGACTGTGGGACTTAATTGAACTGATTTTGACTTTGACCTTATAAATGTGATAAATGAGACAATTGGACTCCAAGAAATAACATTCCTTTCTTAATTTGACATGATTGCTGGAACTCAGCAATTACACTGGCGCTGTGGTAGCGCTTTATTTAAAAATTTAGATAAATAAGTCATTTTTACTGGGACCAATCCTAGACCGTTAGCGCGCGCTGAAGAAATAGAGAACAGTTTCAAACACTACATTTCATTGACTTTCTAACGGTATCAGTCCGTTTGAGTTACAACGGTTGCGTCACATATTCGTACCAACATGTATTTAGCAATATTTTTCTGATATTACTAGGTTGCATCCCTTTTAACAGTGAAACGATTGACTGTGGGACTTAATTGAGTGATTTGGACTTTGACCTTATAAATGTGATAAATGAGACAATTGGACTCCAAGAAATAACATTCTTCTTAATTTGACATGATTGCTGGAACTCAGCAATTACACTGGGCGCTGGTAGCGCTTTATTTAAAATTTAGATAAATAAGTCATTTTTCACAGTGGGACCAATCCTAGACGTTATCGCGCGCTGAAGAAATAGAGACAGTTTCAAACACTACATTTCATTGACTTTCTAACGGTATCAGTCCGTTTGAGTTACAACGGTTGCGTCACATATTCGTACCAACATGTATTTAGCGATATTTTTCTGATATTACTAGGTTGCATCCCTTTTTAACAGTGAAACGATTGACTGTGGGACTTAATTGACTGGATTCGGACTTTGACCTTATAAATGTGATAAATGAGACAATTGGATTTCAAGAAATAACATTCTTCTTAATTTGACATGATTGCTGGAACTCAGCAATTACACTGGGCGCTGTGGTAGCGCTTTATTTAAAAATTTAGATAAATAATCATTTTTACTGTGGGACCAATCCTAGCCGTTAGCGCGCGCTGAAGAAATAGAGACAGTTTCAAAAACTACATTTCATTGACTTTCTAACGGTATCAGTCCGTTTGAGTTACAACGTTGCGTCACATATTCGTACCAACATGTATTTAGCGATTTTTTCTGATATTACTAGGTTGCATCCCTTTTAACAGTGAAACGATTGACTGTGGACTTAATTGACTGATATTTGGGACTTTGACCTTATAAATGTGATAAATGAGACAATTGGATCCAAGAAATAACATTCTTCTTAATTTGACATGATTGCTGGAACTCAGCAATTACACTGGGCGCTGTGGTAGCGCTTTATTTAAAAATTTAGATAAATAAGTCATTTTTACTGTGGACCAATCCTAGCGTTACGCGCGCTGAAGAAATAGAGACAGTTTCAAAAACTACATTTCATTGACTTTCTAACGGTATCAGTCCGTTTGAGTTACAACGGTTGCGTCACATATTCGTACAAATGTATTTAGCGATATTTTTCTGATATTACTAGGTTGCATCCCTTTTAACAGTGAAACGATTGACTGTGGACTTAATTGACTGATTTTGGACTTTGACCTTATAAATGTGATAAATGAGACAATTGGACTCCAAGAAATAACATCTTCTTAATTTGACATGATTGCTGGAAACTCAGCGATTACACTGGCGCTGTGGTAGCGCTTTATTTAAAAATTTAGATAAATAAGTCATTTTTACTGTGGACCAATCCTAGCTGTTAGCGCGCGCTGAAGAAATAGAGACAGTTTCAAACACTACATTTCATTGACTTTCTAACGGTATCAGTCCGTTTGAGTTACAACGGTTGCGTCACATATTCGTACCAACATGTATTTAGCAATATTTTTTCTGATATTACTAGGTTGCATCCCTTTTAACAGTGAAACGATTGACTGTGGGACTTAATTGCACTGACTTTTGGACTTTGACCTTATAAATGTGATAAATGAGACAATTGGACTCCAAGAAATAACATTCTTTCTTAATTTGACATGATTGCTAGACTCAGCAATTACACTGGGCGCTGTGGTAGCGCTTTATTTAAAAATTTAGATAAATAAGTCATTTTTCACAGTGGGACCAATCCTAGACGTTAGCGCGCTGAAGAAATAGAGACAGTTTCAAACACTACTTTTCATTGACTTTCTACGGTATCAGTCGTTTGAGTTACAACGGTTGCGTCACATATTCGTACCAACATGTATTTAGCGTATTTTTCTGATATTACTAGGTTGCATCCCTTTTAACAGTGAAACGATTGACTGTGGGACTTAATTGAGCTGGATTGGACTTTGACCTTATAAATGTGATAAATGAAGACAATTGGACTCAAGAAATAACATTCTTCTTAATTTGACATGATTACTGGAACTCAGCAATTACACTTGGCGCTGTGGTAGCGCTTTATTTAAAATTTAGATAAATAAGCCATTTTTTACTGTGGGACCAATCCTAGCTGTTAGCGCGCTGAAGAAATAGAGCAGTTTCAAACACTACATTTCATTGATTTCTAACGGTATCAGTCCGTTTGGTTACAACGGTTGCGTCACATATTCGTACCAACATGTATTTAGCGATATTTTTCTGATATTACTAGGTTGCATCCCTTTTAACAGTGAAACGATTGACTGTGGGACTTAATTGCACTGATTTTGGACTTTGACCTTATAAATTTGATAAATGAGACAATTGGACTCCAAGAAATAACATCTTCTTAATTTGACATGATTGCTGGAACTCAGCAATTACACTGGCGCTGTGGTAGCGCTTTTATTTAAAAATTTAGTAAATAATTCATTTTTTACCGTGGGACCAATCCTAGCGTTAGCGCGCGTGAAGAAATAGAGACAGTTTCAAAAACTACATTTCATTGACTTTCTAACGGTATCAGTCCGTTTGAGTTACACAGGGTTGCGTCACATTCGTAACAACATGTATTTAGCGATATTTTTCTGATATTACTAGGTTGCATCCCTTTTAACAGTGAAACGATTGACTGTGGGACTTAATTGAACTGGATTTGGACTTTGACCTTATAAATGTGATAAATGAGACAATTGGACTCCAAGAAATAACATTCTTCTTAATTTGACATGATTGCTGGAACTCAGCAATTACACTGGGCGCTGTGGTAGCGCTTTATTTAAAAATTTAGATAAATAAGTCATTTTTTACTGTGGGACCAAATCCTAGCGTTAGCGCGCGCTGAGAAATAGAGACAGTTTCAAAACTACATTTCATTGACTTTCTAACGGTATTCAGTCCGTTTGAGTTACAACGGTTTGCGTCACATATTCGTACCAACATGTATTTAGCGATATTTTCTGATATTACTAGGTTGCATCCCTTTTAACAGTGAAACGATTGACTGTGGGACTTAATTGAACTGATTTTGGACTTTGACCTTATAAATTTGATAAATGAGACAATTGGACTCCAACAAAAAACATCCTTCTTAATTTGACATGATTGCTGGAATCAGCAATTACACTGGGCGCTGTGGTAGCGCTTTATTTAAAAATTTAATAAATAATTCATTTTTATGTGGGACCAATCCTAGCCGTTAGCGCGCGCTGAAGAAATAGAGACAGTTTCAAAACTACATTTCATTGACTTTCTAACGGTATCAATCCGTTTGAGTTACACAGGTTGCGTCACATATTCGTAAACATGTATTTAGCGATATTTTTCTGATATTACTAGGTTGCATCCCTTTTAACAGTGAAACGATTGACTGTGGGACTTAATTGACTGATTTTGGACTTTGACTTTATAAATGTGATAAATGAGACAATTGGACTCAAGAAATAACATTCTTCTAATTTGACATGATTGCTGGAACTCAGCAATTACACTGGGCGCTGTGGTAGCGCTTTATTTAAAAATTTAGATAAATAAGTCATTTTTTACTGTGGGACCAATCCTAGCTGTTAGCGCGCGCTGAAGAAATAGAGACAGTTTCAAAAGCTACATTTCATTGACTTTCTAACGGTTTCAATCCGTTTGAGTTACAACGGTTGCGTCACATATTCGTACCAACATGTATTTAGCGATATTTTTCTGATATTACTAGGTTGCATCCCTTTTAACAGTGAAACGATTGACTGTGGGACTTAATTGAACTGATTTTGGACTTTGACCTTATAAATGTGATAAATGAGACAATTGGACTCCAAGAAATAACATTCTTCTTAATTTGACATGATTGCTGGAACTCAGCGATTACACTGGGCGCTGTGGTAGCGCTTTATTTAAAAATTTAGATAAATAAATCATTTTTACTGTGGGACCAATCCTAGACTTTAGCGCGTGCTGAAGAAATAGAGACAGTTTCAAACACTACATTTCATTGACTTTCTAACGGTATCAGTCCGTTTGAGTTACAACGGTTGCGTCACATATTCGTACCAACATGTATTTAGCGATATTTTTCTGATATTACTAGGTTGCATCCCTTTTAACAGTGAAACGATTGACTGTGGGACTTAATTGAGCTGGATTCGGACTTTGACCTTATAAATGTGATAAATGAGACAATTGGACTCCAAGAAATAACATTCTTCTTAATTTGAGATGATTGCTAGAACTCAGCAATTACACTGGGCGCTGTGGTAGCGCTTTATTTAAAAATTTAGATAAATAATTCATTCTTTACTGTGGGACCAATCCTAGCCGTTAGCGCGCGCTGAAGAAATAGAGACAGTTTCAAAAACTACCTTTCATTGACTTTCTAATGGTATCAGTCCGTTTGAGTTACAACGGTTGCGTCACATATACGTACCAACAGGTATTTAGCGATATTTTTCTGATATTACTAGGTTGCATCCCTTTTAACAGTGAAACGATTGACTGTGGGACTTAATTGAACTGATTTTGGACTTTGACCTTATAAATGTGATAAATGAGACAATTGGACTCCAAGAAATAACATCCTTCTTAATTTGACATGATTGCTGGAACTCAGCGATTACACTGGGCGCTGTGGTAGCGCTTTATTTAAAAATTTAGATAAATAAGTCAGTTTTTACTGGGACCAATCCTAGACGTTAGCGCGCGCTGAAGAAATAGAGACAGTTTCAAACACTACATTTCATTGACTTTCTAACGGTATCAGTCCGTTTGAGTTACAACAGTTGCGTCACATATTCGTACCAACATGTATTTAGCAATATTTTTCTGATATTACTAGGTTGCATCCCTTTTAACAGTGAATCGATTGACTGTGGGCCTTAATTGCAGTGACTTTTGGACTTTGACCTTATAAATGTGATAAATGAGACAATTGGACTCCAAGAAATAACATTCTTCTTAATTTGACATGATTGCTGGAGCCCAGCAATTACACTGGGCGCTGTGGTAGCGCTTTATTTAAAAATTTAGATAAATAAGTCATTTTTCACAGTGGGACCAATCCTAGACGTTATCGAGCGCTGAAGAAATAGAGACACTTTCAAACACTACATTTCATTGACTTTCTAACGGTATCAGTCCGTTTGAGTTACAACGGTTGCGTCACATATTCGTACCAACATGTATTTAGCGATATTTTTCTGATAATACTAGGTTGCATCCCTTTTAACAGTGAAACGATTGACTGTGGGACTTAATTGAGCTGGATTCGGACTTTGACCTTATAAATGTGATAAATGAGACAATTGGATTTCAAGAAATAACATTCTTCTTAATTTGACATGATTACTGGAACTCAGCAATTACACTTGGCGCTGTGGTAGCGCTTTATTTAAAAATTTAGATAAATAAGCCATTTTTTACTGTGGGACCAATCCTAGCTGTTAACGCGCGTTGAAGAAATAGAGACAGTTTCAAACACTACATTTCATTGACTTTCTAACGGTATCAGTCCGTTTGAGTTGCAACGGTTGCGTCACATATTCGTACCAACATGTATTTAGCGATATTTTTCTGATATTACTAGGTTGCATCCCTTTTAACAGTGAAACGATTGACTGTGGGACTTAATTGCACTGATTTTGGACTTTGACCTTATAAATGTGATAAATGAGACAATTGGACTCCAAGAAATAACATTCTTCTTAATTTGAGATGATTGCTAGAACTCAGCAATTACACTGGGCGCTGTGGTAGCGCTTTATTTAAAAATTTAGATGAATAATTCATTCTTTACTGTGGGACCAATCCTAGCCGTTAGCGCGCGCTGAAGAAATAGAGACAGTTTCAAACACTACATTTCATTGACTTTCTAACGGTATCAGTCCGTTTGAGTTACAACGGTTGCGTCACATATTCGTACCAACATGTATTTAGCAATATTTTTCTGATATTACTAGGTTGCATCCCTTTTAACAGTGAATCGATTGACTGTGGGACTTAATTGCAGTGACTTTTGGACTTTGACCTTATAAATGTGATAAATGAGTTAATTGGACTCCAAGAAATAACATTCTTCTTAATTTGACATGATTGCTGGAGCCCAGCAATTACACTGGGCGCTGTGGTAGCGCTTTATTTAAAAATTTAGATAAATAAGTCATTTTTCACAGTGGACCAATCCTAGACGTTATCGAGCGCTGAAGAAATAGAGACAGTTTCAAACACTACATTTCATTGACTTTCTAACGGTATCAGTCCGTTTGAGTTACAACGGTTGCGTCACATATTCGTACCAACATGTATTTAGCGATATTTTTCTGATATTACTAGGTTGCATCCCTTTTAACAGTGAAACGATTGACTGTGGGACTTAATTGAGCTGGATTCGGACTTTGACCTTATAAATGTGATAAATGAGACAATTGGATTTCAAGAAATAACATTCTTCTTAATTTGACATGATTACTGGAACTCAGCAATTACACTTGGCGCTGTGGTAGCGCTTTATTTAAAAATTTAGATAAATAAGCCATTTTTTACTGTGGGACCAATCCTAGCTGTTAGCGCGCGTTGAAGAAATAGAGACAGTTTCAAACACTACATTTCATTGACTTTCTAACGGTATCAGTCCGTTGAGTTACAACGGTTGCGTCACATATTCGCAACAACGTGTATTTAGCGATATTTATCTAAAAATTTAGATAAATAAGTAATTTTTTACTGTGGGACCAATCCTAGCCGTTAGCACGCGCTGAAGAAATAGAGACAGTTTCAAAAGGTACATTTCATTGACTTTCTAACGGTATCAGTCCGTTTGAGTTACAACGGTTGCGTCACATATTCGTAACAACATGTATTTAGCGATATTTTTCTGATATTACTAGTTTGCATCCCTTATAACAGTGAATCGATTGACTGTGGGACTTAATTGCACTGATTTTGGACTTTGACCTTATAAATGTGATAAATGAGACAATTGGACTCCAAGAAATAACATTCTTCTTAATTTGACATGATTGCTGGAACCCAGCAATTACACTGGGCGCTGTGGTAGCGCTTTATTTAAAAATTTAGATAAATAAGTCATTTTTCACTGTGGGACCAAAAATAGACGTTAGCGAGCGCTGAAGAAATAGAGACAGTTTCAAACACTACATTTCATTGACTTTCTAACGGTATCAGTCCGTTTGAGTTACAACGGTTGCGTCACATATTCGTACCAACATGTATTTAGCGATATATTTCTGATATTACTAGGTTGCATCCCTTTTAACAGTGAAACGATTGACTGTGGGACATAATTGCACTGATTTTGGACTTTGACCTTATAAATGTGATAAATGAGACAATTGGACTCCAAGAAATAACATTCTTCTTAATTTGACATGATTGATGGAACACAGCAATTACACTGGGCGCTGTGGTAGCGCTTTAGTTAGAAATTAGATAAATAAGACATTTTATACTGTGGGACCAATCCTAGCCGTTAGCGCGCGCTGAAGAAATTGAGACAGTTTCAAACACTACATTTCATTGACTTTCTAACGGTGTCAATCCGTTTGAGTTACAATGGTTGCGTCACATATTCGTACCAACATGTATTTAGCGATATTTTTCTGATATTACTAGGTTGCATCCCTTTTAACAGTGAATCGATTGCCTGTGGGACTTAATTGCACTGATTTTGGACTTTGACATAAAAATGTGATAAATGAGACAATTGGACTCCAAGAAATAACATTCTTCCTAATTTGACATGATTGCTGGAATCCAGCAATTACACTGGGCGCTGTAGTAGCGCTTTATTTAAAAATTTAGATAAATAAGTAATTTTTCACTGTGGGACCAATCCTAGACGTTAGCGCGCGCTGAAGAAATAGAGACAGTTTCAAACACTACATTTCATTGACTTTCTAACGGTATCAGCCCGTTTGAGTTACAACAGTTGCGTCACATATTCGTACCAACATGTATTTAGCGATATATTTCTGATATTACTAGGTTGCATCCCTTTTAAACAGTGAAACGATTGACTGTGGGACTTAATTGAACTGATTTGGACTTTGACCTTATAAATGTGATAAATGAGACAATTGGATTCAAGAAATAACATTCTTCTTAATTTGACATGATTGCTGGAACTCAGCAATTACACTGGCGCTGTGGTAGCGCTTATTTAAAAAATTTAGATAAATAAGTCATTTTTTACTGTGGGACCAATCCTAGCTGTTAGCGCGCGCTGAAGAAATAGAGACAGTTTCAAACACTACATTCATTGACTTTCTAACGGTATCAGTCCGTTGAGTTAGCAACGGTTGCGTCACATATTCGTACCCAACATGTATTTAGCGATATTTTTCTGATATTACTAGTTGCATCCCTTTTAACAGTGAAACGATTGACTGTGGGACTTAATTGCACTGATTTTGGACTTTGGACCTTATAAATTGTGATAAATGAGACAATTGGACTCCAAGAAATAACATCCTTCTTAATTTGAGATATTGCTAGAACTCAGCAATTACACTGGGCGATGTGGTAGCGCTTTATTTAAAAATTTAGATAAATAAGTCATTCTTTACTGTGGGACCAATCCTAGCCGTTAGCGCGCGCTGAAGAAATAGAGACAGTTTCAAACACTACATTTCATTGACTTTCTAACGGTATCAGTCCGTTTGAGTTAGCAACGGTTGCGTCCACATATTCGTACCAACATGTATTTAGCGATATTTTCTGATATTACTAGTTGCCATCCCTTTTAACAGTGAATCGATTGACTGTGGGACTTAATTGCACTGATTTTGGACTTTGACCTATAAATGTGATAAATGAAGACAATTGGACTCCAAGAAATAACATTCTTCTTAATTTGACATGATTGCTGGAACCCAGCAATTACACTGGGCGCTGTGGTAGCGCTTTATTAAAAATTTAGATAAATAAGTCATTTTTTACTGTGGGACCAATCCTAGCGTTAGTCGCGCTGAAAGAAATAGAGACAGTTTCAAAAACTACATTTCATTGACTTTCTAAACGGTATCAGTCCGTTTGAGTTACAACGGTTGCGTCACATATTCGTACCAACATGTATTTAGCGATATTTTTCTGATATTACTAGGTTTGCATCCCTTTTAACAGTGAACGATTTGACTTGTGGGACTTAATTGAACTGGATTTGGACTTTGACCTATAAATGTGATAAATGAGACAATTGGATCCAAGAAATAACATTCTTCTTAATTTGACATGATTGCTGGAACTCAGCAATTACACTGGCGCTGTGGTAGCGCTTTATTTAAAAATTTAGAAAATAAGCCATTTTTACTGTGGGACCAATCCTAGCCTTAGCGCGCGCTGAAGAAATAGAGACAGTTTCAAACACTACATTTCATTGACTTTCTAACGGTATCAGTCCGTTTGAGTTTACAAACGGTTTGCGTCACATATTCGTACCAACATGTATTTTAGCGATATTTTTCTGATATTACTAGGTTGCATCGCTTTTAACAGTGAAACGATTGACTGTGGGACTTAATTGCACTGATTTTGGACTTTGACCATATAAATGTGATAAATGAGACAATTGGACTCCAAGAAATAACATTCTTCTTAATTTGAGATGATTGCTGGAACTCAGCAATTACACTGGGCGCTGTGGTAGCGCTTTATTTAAAAATTTAGATAAATAAGTCAATTTTTACTGTAAGGACCAATCCTAGCCGTTAGCAGCGCTGAAGAAATAGAGACAGTTTCAAACACTACATTTCCATTGACTTTCTAACGGTATCAGTCCGTTTGAGTTACAACGGTTTGCGTCACATATTCGTACCAACATGTATTTAGCGATATTTTTTCTGATATTACTAGGTTGCATCGCTTTTAACAGTGAAACGATTGACTGTGGGACTTAATTGAACTGATTTGGACTTTGACCTTATAAATGTGATAAATGAGACAATTGGACTCCAAGAAATAACATTCTTCTTAATTTGACATGATTGCTGGAACACAGCAATTACACTGGGCGCTGTGGTAGCGCTTTAGTTAGAAATTTAGATAAATAAGACATTTTTTACTGTGGGACCAATCCTAGCCGTTAGCGCGCGCTGAAGAAATTGAGACAGTTTCAAACACTACATTTCATTGACTTTCTAACGGTGTCAATCCGTTTGAGTTACAATGGTTGCGTCACATATTCGTACCAACATGTATTTAGCGATATTTTTCTGATATTACTAGGTTGCATCCCTTTTAACAGTGAATCGATTGCCTGTGGGACTTAATTGCACTGATTTTGGACTTTGACATAAAAATGTGATAAATGAGACAATTGGACTCCAAGAAATAACATTCTTCCTAACTTGACATGATTGCTGGAATCCAGCAATTACACTGGGCGCTGTAGTAGCGCTTTATTTAAAAATTTAGATAAATAAGTAATTTTTCACTGTGGGACCAATCCTAGACGTTAGCGCGCGCTGAAGAAATAGAGACAGTTTCAAAAACTACATTTTCATTGACTTTCTAACGGTATCAGTCCGTTTGAGTTACAACGGTTGCGTCACATATTCGTACAACATGTATTTAGCGATATTTTTCTGATATTACTAGGTTGCATCCCTTTTAACAGTGAAACGATTGACTGTGGGACTTAATTGCACTGATTTGGACTTTGACCTTATAAATGTGATAAATGAGACAATTGACTCCAAGAAATAACATTCTTACTTAATTTGACATGATTGCTGGAACCCAGCAATTACACTGGGCGCTGTGGTAGCGCTTTAATTTAAAAATTTAGATAAATAAGTCATTTTTACTGTGGAACCAATCCTAGCGTTAGCGCGCGCTGAAGAAATAGAGACAGTTTCAAACACTACATTTCATTGACTTTCTAACGGTATCAGTCCGTTTGAGTTACAACGGTTGCGTTCACATATTCGTACCAACATGTATTTAGCGATATTTTCTGATATTACTAGGTTGCATCGCTTTTAACAGTGAAACGATTGACTGTGGGGACTTAATTGCACTGATTTTGGACTTTGACCTTATAAATTGTGATAAATGAGACAATTGGACTCCAACAAATAACATTCTTCTTAATTTGACATGATTGCTGGAACTCAGCGATTACACTGGGCGCTGTGGTAGCGCTTTATTTAAAAATTTAGATAAATAAGTCATTTTTTTACTGTGGGACCAATCCTAGCCGTTAGCGCGCGCTGAAGAAATAGAAGACAGTTTCAAAAACTACATTTCATTGACTTTCTAACGGTATCAGTTCCGTTTGAGTTACAACGGTTGCGTCACATATTCGTACAACATGTATTTAGCGATATTTTTCTGATATTACTAGGTTGCATCCTTTTAACAGTGAAACGATTGACTGTGGGACTTAATTGAACTGATTTTGGACTTTGACTTATAAATGTGATAAATGAGACAATTGGAACTCCAAGAAATAACATTCCTTCTTAATTTGACATGATTGCTGGAACCCAGCAATTACACTGGGCGCTGTGGTAGCGCTTTATTTAAAAATTTAGATAATAAGTCATTTTTTACTGTGGGACCAATCCTAGACGTTAGCGCGCGCTGAAGAAATAGAACAGTTTCAAAAACTACATTTCATTGACTTTCTAACGGTTTCCAATCGTTTGAGTTACAACGGTTGCGTCACATATTCGTACAACATGTATTTAGCGATATTTTTCTGATATTACTAGGTTGCATCGCTTTTAACAGTGAAACGATTGACTGTGGGACTTAATTGAACTGATTTTGGACTTTGACCTTATAAATGTGATAAATGAGACAATTGGACTCCAAGAAATAACATTCCTTCTTAATTTGACATGTTGCTGGAACCCAGCAATTACACTGGGCGCTGTGTAGCGCTTTATTTAAAAATTTAGATAAATAATCATTTTTTACTGTGGGAACCAATCCTAGCCGTTAGCCGCGCTGAAGAAATAGAGACAGTTTCAAAACACCTTCATTGACTTTCTAAACGGTATTCAGTCCGTTTGAGTTACAACGGTTGCGTCACATATTCGTACCAACGTATTCTAGCGATATTTTCTGATATTACTAGGTTGCATCGCTTTTAACAGTGAAACGATTGACTGTGGGACTTAATTGAACTGATTTTGGACTTTGACCTTATAAATGTGAATAATGAGACAATTGGACTCCAAGAAATAACATTCTTCTTAATTTGACATGATTGCTGGAACTCAGCAATTACACCTGGCGCTGTGGTAGCGCTTTATTTAAAAATTTAGATAAATAAGTCATTTTTTACTGTGGGACCAATCCTAGCGTTAGCGGCGCTGAAGAAATAGAGACAGTTTCAAACACTACATTTCATTGACTTTCTAACGGTATCAGTCCGTTTGAGTTGCAACGGTTGCGTCACATATTCGTACCAACATGTATTTAGCGATATTTTTCTGATATACTAGGTTGCATCGCTTTTAACAGTGAAAACGATTGACTGTGGGACTTAATTGAACTGATTTTGGACTTTGACCTTATAAATGTGATAAATGAGACAATTGGACTCCAAGAAATAACAATTCTTCTTAATTTGACATGATTGCTGGAACTCAGCAATTACACTGGGCGCTGTGGTTAGCGCTTTATTTAAAAATTTAGATAAATAAGTCATTTTTTACTGTGGGACCAATCCTAGACGTTAGCGCGCGCTGAAGAAATAGAGACAGTTTCAAACACTACATTTCATTGACTTTCTAACGGTATCAGTCCGTTTGAGTTACAACGGTTGCGTCACATATTCGTACCAACATGTATTTAGCAATATTTTTCTGATATTACTAGGTTGCATCCCTTTTAACAGTGAATCGATTGACTGTGGGACTTAATTGCAGTGACTTTTGGACTTTGACCTTATAAATGTGATAAATGAGACAATTGGACTCCAAGAAATAACATTCTTCTTAATTTGACATGATTGCTGGAGCCCAGCAATTACACTGGGCGCTGTGGTAGCGCTTTATTTAAAAATTTAGATAAATAAGTCATTTTTCACAGTGGGACCAATCCTAGACGTTATCGAGCGCTGAAGAAATAGAGACAGTTTCAAACACTACATTTCATTGACTTTCTAACGGTATCAGTCCGTTTGAGTTACAACGGTTGCGTCACATATTCGTACCAACATGTATTTAGCGATATTTTTCTGATATTACTAGGTTGCATCCCTTTTAACAGTGAAACGATTGACTGGTGGACTTAATTGAGCTGGATTCGGACTTTGACCTTATAAATGTGATAAATGAGACAATTGGATTTCAAGAAATAACATTCTTCTTAATTTGACATGATTACTGGAACTCAGCAATTACACTTGGCGCTGTGGTAGCGCTTTATTTAAAAATTTAGATGAATAAGCCATTTTTTACTGTGGGACCAATCCTAGCTGTTAGCGCGCGTTGAAGAAATAGAGACAGTTTCAAACACTACATTTCATTGACTTTCTAACGGTATCAGTCCGTTTGAGTTACAACGGTTGCGTCACATATTCGCAACAACGTGTATTTAGCGATATTTATCTAAAAATTTAGATAAATAAGTAATTTTTTACTGTGGGACCAATCCTAGCCGTTAGCACGCGCTGAAGAAATAGAGACAGTTTCAAAAGGTACATTTCATTGACTTTCTAACGGTATCAGTCCGTTTGAGTTACAACGGTTGCGTCACATATTCGTAACAACATGTATTTAGCGATATTTTTCTGATATTACTAGGTTGCATCCCTTATAACAGTGAATCGATTGACTGTGGGACTTAATTGCACTGATTTTGGACTTCGACCTTATAAATGTGATAAATGAGACAATTGGACTCCAAGAAATAACATTCTTCTTAATTTGACATGATTGCTGGAACCCAGCAATTACACTGGGCGCTGTGGTAGCGCTTTATTTAAAAATTTAGATAAATAAGTCATTTTTCACTGTGGGACCAAAAATAGACGTTAGCGCGTGCTGAAGAAATAGAGACAGTTTCAAACACTACATTTCATTGACTTTCTAACGGTATCAGTCCGTTTGAGTTACAACGGTTGCGTCACATATTCGTACCAACATGTATTTAGCGATATATTTCTGATATTACTAGGTTGCATCCCTTTTAACAGTGAAACGATTGACTGTGGGACATAATTGCACTGATTTTGGACTTTGACCTTATAAATGTGATAAATGAGACAATTGGACTCCAAGAAATAACATTCTTCTTAATTTGACATGATTGATGGAACACAGAAATTACACTGGGCGCTGTGGTAGCGCTTTAGTTAGAAATTTAGATAAATAAGACATTTTTTACTGTGGGACCAATCCTAGCCGTTAGCGCGCGCTGAAGAAATTGAGACAGTTTCAAACACTACATTTCATTGACTTTCTAACGGTGTCAATCCGTTTGAGTTACAATGGTTGCGTCACATATTCGTACCAACATGTATTTAGCGATATTTTTCTGATATTACTAGGTTGCATCCTTTTAACAGTGAATCGATTGCCTGTGGGACTTAATTGCACTGATTTTGGACTTTGACATAAAAATGTGATAAATGAGACAATTGGACTCCAAGAAATAACATTCTTCCTAATTTGACATGATTGCTGGAATCCAGCAATTACACTGGGCGCTGTAGTAGCGCTTTATTTAAAAATTTAGATAAATAAGTAATTTTTCACTGTGGGACCAATCCTAGACGTTAGCGCGCGCTGAAGAAATAGAGACAGTTTCAAACACTACATTTCATTGACTTTCTAACGGTATCAGCCCGTTTGAGTTACAACAGTTGCGTCACATATTCGTACCAACATGTATTTAGCGATATATTTCTGATATTACTAGGTTGCATCCCTTTTAACAGTGAAACGATTGACTGTGGGACTTAATTGAGCTGGATTCGGACTTTGACCTTATAAATGTGATAAATGAGACAATTGGATTTCAAGAAATAACATTCTTCTTAATTTGACATGATTACTGGAACTCAGCAATTACACTTGGCGCTGTGGTAGCGCTTTATTTAAAAATTTAGATAAATAAGCCATTTTTTACTGTGGGACCAATCCTAGCTGTTAGCGCGCGCTGAAGAAATAGAGACAGTTTCAAACACTACATTTCATTGACTTTCTAACGGTATCAGTCCGTTTGAGTTGCAACGGTTGCGTCACATATTCGTACCAACATGTATTTAGCGATATTTTTCTGATATTACTAGGTTGCATCCCTTTTAACAGTGAAACGATTGACTGTGGGACTTAATTGCACTGATTTTGGACTTTGACCTTATAAATGTGATAAATGAGACAATTGGACTCCAAGAAATAACATTCTTCTTAATTTGAGATGATTGCTAGAACTCAGCAATTACACTGGGCGATGTGGTAGCGCTTTATTTAAAAATTTAGATAAATAATTCATTCTTTACTGTGGGACCAATCCTAGCCGTTAGCGCGCGCTGAAGAAATAGAGACAGTTTCAAACACTACATTTCATTGACTTTCTAACGGTATCAGTCCGTTTGAGTTACAACGGTTGCGTCACATATTCGTACCAACATGTATTTAGCAATATTTTTCTGATATTACTAGGTTGCATCCCTTTTAACAGTGAATCGATTGACTGTGGGACTTAATTGCAGTGACTTTTGGACTTTGACATTATAAATGTGATAAATGAGACAATTGGACTCCAAGAAATAACATTCTTCTTAATTTGACATGATTGCTGGAGCCCAGCAATTACACTGGGCGCTGTGGTAGCGCTTTATTTAAAAATTTAGATAAATAATTCATTTTTCACAGTGGGACCAATCCTAGACGTTATCGAGCGCTGAAGAAATAGAGACAGTTTCAAACACTACATTTCATTGACTTTCTAACGGTATCAGTCCGTTTGAGTTACAACGGTTGCGTCACATATTCGTACCAACATGTATTTAGCGATATTTTTCTGATATTACTAGGTTGCATCCCTTTTAACAGTGAAACGATTGACTGTGGGACTTAATTGAGCTGGATTCGGACTTTGACCTTATAAATGTGATAAATGAGACAATTGGATTTCAAGAAATAACATTCTTCTTAATTTGACATGATTACTGGAACTCAGCAATTACACTTGGCGCTGTGGTAGCGCTTTATTTAAAAATTTAGATGAATAAGCCATTTTTTACTGTGGGACCAATCCTAGCTGTTAGCGCGCGTTGAAGAAATAGAGACAGTTTCAAACACTACATTTCATTGACTTTCTAACGGTATCAGTCCGTTTGAGTTACAACGGTTGCGTCACATATTCGCAACAACGTGTATTTAGCGATATTTATCTGATATTATTAGGTTGCATCCCTTTTAACAGTGAATCGATTGACTGTGGGACTTAATTGCAGTGACTTTTGGAGTTTGACCTTATAAATCTGATAAATGAGACAATTGGACTCCAAGAAATAACATTCTTCTTAATTTGAGATGATTGTTAGAACTCAGCAATTACACTGTGAGACTTAATTGAACTGGAATTGGACTTTGACCTTATAAATGTGATAAATGAGACAATTGGACTCCAACAAATAACGTTCTTCTTAATTTGAGATGATTGCTAGAACTCAGCAATTACACTGGGCGCTGTGGTAGCGCTTTAATAAAAAATTTAGATTAATAAGTCATTTTTTACTGTGGGACCAATCCTAGACGTTAGCGCGCGCTGAAGAAATAGAGACAGTTTCAAAAACTACATTTTATTGACTTTCTAACGGTATCAGTCCGTTTGAGTTACAACGGCTGCGTCACATATTCGTACCAACATGTATTCAGCGATATTTTTCTGATATTACTAGGTTGCATCGCTTTTAACAGTGAAACGATTGACTGTGGGACTTAATTGAACTGATTTTGGAGTTTGACCTTATAAATCTGATAAATGAGACAATTGGACTCCAACAAATAACATTCTTCTTAATTTGAGATGATTGCTAGAACTCGGCAATTACACTGGGCGCTGTGGTAGCGCTTTATTTAAAAATTTAGATTAATAAGTCATTTTTTACTGTGGGACCAATCCTAGACGTAAGCGCGCATTGAAGAAATAGACAGTTTCAAAAACTACATTTCATTGACTTTCTAACGGTATCAGTCCGTTTGAGTTACAACGGTTGCGTCACATATTCGTACCAACATGTATTTAGCGATATTTTTCTGATATTACTAGGTTGCATCGCTTTTAACAGTGAAACGATTTAACTGATTTTGGAGTTTGACCTTATAAATCTGATAAATGAGACAATTGGACTCCAACAAATAACATTCTTCTTAATTTGAGATGATTGCTAGAACTCGGCAATTACACTGGGCGAAATTGAAGAAATAGACAGTTTCAAAAACTACATTTCATTGACTTTCTAACGGTATCAGTCCGTTTGAGTTACAACGGTTGCGTCACATATTCGTACCAACATGTATTTAGCGATATTTTTCTGATATTACTAGGTTGCATCGCTTTTAACAGTGAAACGATTGACTGTGGGACTTAATTGAACTGATTTTGGAGTTTGACCTTATAAATCTGATAAATGAGACAATTGGACTCCACCAAATAACATTCTTCTTAATTTGAGATGATTGCTGGAACTCAGCGATTACACTGAGCGCTGTGGTAGCGCTTTATCTAAAAATTTAGATAAATAAGTCATTTTTTACTGTGGTACCAATCCTAGTCGTTAGTACGCGCTGAAGAAATAGAGACAGTTTCAAATATTACATTTCATTGACTTTCTAACGGTATCAGTCGGTTTGAGTTACAACGGTTGCGTCACATATTCGTACCAACATGTATTTAGCGATATTTTTCTGATATTACTAGGTTGCATCGCTTTTAACAGTGAAACGATTGACTGTGAGACTTAATTGAACTGGAATTGGACTTTGACCTTATAAATGTGATAAATGAGACAATTGGACTCCAAGAAAAAATATTCCTCTTAATTTGACATGATTGCTGGAACTCAGCAATTACACTGGGCGCTGTGGTAGCACTTTATTTAAAAATTTAGATTAATAAGTCATTTTTTACTGTGGGACCAATCCTAGACGTTAGCGTGCGCTGAGGAAATAGAGACAGTTTCAAAAACTACATTTCATTGACTTTCTAACGGTATCAGTCCGTTTGAGTTACAACGGTTGCGTCACATTATCGTACCAACATGTATTTAGCGATATTTTTCTGATATCACTAGGTTGCATCCCTTTTAACAGTGAATCGAGTGACTGTGGGATTTAATTGAACTGATTTTGGACTTTGACCTTATAAATGTGATAAATGAGACAATTGGACTCCAAGAAATAACATTCTTCTTAATTTGACATGATTGCTGGAACCCAGCAATTACACTGGGCGCTGTGGTAGCGCTTTATTTAAAAATTTAGATAAATAAGTCATTATTTACTGTGGGACCAATCCTAGCTGTTAGCGCCCGCTGAAGAAATAGAGACAGTTTCAAACACTACATTTCGTTGACTTTCTAAGGGTATCAGTCCGTTTGATTAACAACGGTTGCGTCACATATTCGTACCAACATGTATTTAGCGATATTTTTCTGATATTACTAGGTTGCATCCCTTTTAACAGTGAAACGATTGACTGTGGGACTTAATTGAACTGGATTTGGACTTCGACCTTATAAATGTGATAAATGAGACAATTGGACTCCAAGAAATAACATTCTTCTTAATTTGACATGATTGCTGGAACTCAGCAATTTCACTGGGCGCTGTAGTAGCGCTTTATTTAAAAATTTAGATAAATAAGTCATTTTTTACATGGATTCTTCAATAGGTGGCTTTAATCAAGGTGGCCACCAGACTCATTTTCTACAGTGGTCCCTTTTTTGACGTAATGCATCATGAACAGCAAAAACCGAAATTGCGTGAATTTCTGTAAATTCTGGACCGAAGTGCCCAAGTTTCGCTGTAAAAAAAGAAGGTACCCCTGCATATATTCGTCGTAAACTCAAAATAAATGAAGAAAATACCCCGGATTAAACTTACTGACGCAGCGTTTAACAAATTGAGTTATTCGCCATAGTTACCATTAGATCATTAAGTTTTTAAAAGTGCTCTTTTAACCGGAGGACAAAGTCCTATAAATGCCAAATCCGGTCTGCTTTAAGTCAATCGAATAAAGATCTCATTCCTATTTTAAACTTACGTCCTGGGCGTTGAAAAAAAGTAGTTATCACCATGGAGATTTCCAGACTCTCTACTTTACAGTAGTTTTTACACACGGAAACCAAAGGTAAGCGGAATGCGGTACATCCTGAGACCATACGTCTGACGGTCAATGTAAACAAAGAATACAGTAGTGTGTCTGCAAGCGTGATTCTGGCATAAGTTTGTTAAATACTCGTTCCTTTTACGTAATCACCGATAAAATTTCTACTATCTACTGAACGCATATAGCATTAATTCCGGATATGTTTCAACTAGAACTGGAAGTATTAGCTGTGAAATAAAGTTACAATGTACAAAACACCTGAAAAAAATTGGTGATTTATTACACGAGCTAGATGGTTTCTAGCTAGGTACAGTTGGGTAGGTGAAATCTTAATTTAGTTCTCCAGAGTTTTGGCAGATCATCTATGGGAATTTGCCCGATTATGGCCGGATATGCGCCACCCCGAAAATTATATTGAGCAGGTGGCACGAGACAAATAAGACAAAAAAATCGCACCGATCGATATCCTAACTAGCCCCATGGAGCTAACCAGAGAGGCGAAAACCGAGAAATAAGGAACACATTGTAATGTTTTGGTCCAGAACAACCATAGATTCTTACAAATTTGGCAACATGAAATATAATAAATCAACATGTAAGCAACAATAACCTAATGCTTCCTTTGTCGTTAGACCATAGGCCACAGGATATGTTTAAATAAAACGGTTAAATTATTTCTTTAAGTTTACTTGTGAGAGAAATTGAGAAAGTGCTGATGACCTTGAATTGTTTCAAGATATTGATAATGTTTACATTAGAACGGTTGGTTGACCTCTATTGATTTATAGGATGTATAGTTGTTGACCAATTACAAGGCTCGATTCTCGCTAATAACAAATCCCAGTTATTCGCGGCCTTAACATGACGACGGAGAAAACATGCTACATTTGTCAAGGTTATCTTGGTTTGAAAGCGATGCCAGGTTTGTAGGTTCCTTTTTATATTTTTCTAAGTACTTTGTTTCTATAGGATTATTTATTTTCTGTGTGTTTTCACAGGTTTATGTAATAATTTCATAGCGATTTATGGTCATGTATAATTTTAAACAAACCAATTTTAAGCTTTGGCTACATACAAACGTAAATTTTGATGAATCATCCTGCTTAAGCCAGCTAGCTCTAGCTAGCTTTATTTATATCTATTTTTTTGTATTTGGGGTTGTGGCTACCTAGGTTTGAAAAAAAGGCATTGCGCTTATATGGATGCGCACACGGCATACCTGTACTAAACGCTCGGCGCAGTGTTAACGACGCTGTTTTCTATGCTTCTATTTAACCGAAGTTGCAACACAGGAAATAGAATAATATTGTGTGCTTTACTCGATTAACGACATACTGCATACCTGTACTGACACAGTTCACATTTAGGTCCCACAGTTACTTGTGATTTGAACCAGCGTTTTTACCGCCGGGTCCCGACACCAACAGTTTTTTACTACGGAATTTTTTTTTCTTGCTCCGTTTTGCGTGTCTTGGGTAACAATATGATTTACGACGAAGGTCCGCCGAAGTTTACGACCTGAAATAAAATAATTTCTTTTTCAAACTATGTAGAACGTCAACCTGGCTATCCCTTCCCGCGCGCACTTCTACCTCTCGGAAGGCTATCTACAGGAGAAAAATAAGCCAAAAAATAATGTTTATTTTCATCTGTGAACAACCGGCCGCTTAATGTAGAATATATGGAAGAGCATTATGTTAGCAAGTATGACTGAAAAGGTGCTAAGTTGGACATGCTATATAACCGGCGGATTGAACCCCGTTATAATGTAATGTGTAATTGATGCCACTCTACATGTGTGTATTTATACACACCACAATCTCTGTCAGATTGTGGTGTGTTTTTTATTCCGCTATACATAAGTGTGTTAGCAGTTGCAGAGCAAAAGATCAGACTATTTTCAGAATTGTTTACGTGAAAGGCGCCCCATGGCCAACTAAAATATAGCCAGTAGTAATAAGTCGTTCAACGTAAAATGCAAGTTATGAAATAAAATGACGGGTTCAACGAATGAACAAACGAATGAACGAACAAATGAATAAACGACTAAATAAACGAATGAAGGAATAAACGAATGAAGGAATAAACGAATGAAATAATAAACGAACGAATAAATGAACGAATAAATGAACGAATATACGAATATATGACGGGCTGAATGAATGAACAAACGACTAAACGAACAAATGAATAAACGAGTGAATAAACGAATAGAAAAACGAATGAATAAACGAGTAAACGAACGAGTGAACGAACGAATGAATGAACGAACGAATGAATAAACAAATGAAGGAATAAACGATCAAACATAAACGGAATAAATGAACGAATGAATAAACGAATGAATAAATTAGTGCATAAACGAACGAATAAACGAACGAATAAACGAACAAATAAACGAACGAATAAACGAACGAATAAACGAACAAATAAACGAACGAATAAACGAACGAATAAACGAACGAACGAATAAACGAATAAACGAACGACCGAACGACAACGAATAAACGAATAAACGAACGACCACGAATAAACGAATAAACGAATAAACGAACGACCACGAATAAACGAACGACCACGAATAAACGAACGACCACGAATAAACGAACGAACGAACGAACGACCACGAATAAACGAACGAACGAACGAACGACCACGAATAAACGAACGACCACGAATAAACGACCACGAACGAACGAACGACCACGAATAAACGAACGAACGAACGAACGACCACGAATAAACGAACGAACGAACGAACGACCACGAATAAACGAACGAACGAACGAATAAACGAACGAACGAACGAACGAATAAACGAACGAACGAACGAACGAATAAACGAACGAACGAACGAACGAATAAACGAGCGAACGAACGAACGAAGGAATAAACGGGCGAACGAACGAACGAACGAATAAACGAGCGAACGAACGAACGAACGAATAAACGAGCGAACGAACGAACGAACGAACAAACGAACGAACGAACGAACGAACGAATAAACGAACGAACGAACGAATAAACGAACGAACGAACGAACGAACGAATAAACGAACGAACGAACGAACGAACGAACGAACGAACGAACGAACGAACGAACGAACGAACGAACGAACGAATAAACGAAGGAACGACCGAACGAACGACCACGACCGAACGAACGACCACGACCGAACGAAGGAACGACCGAACGAACGACCACGAACGAACGACCGAACGAACGACCACGACCGAACGAACGACCACGAACGAACGACCGAACGAACGACCACGACCGAAGGAACGACCGAAGGAACGACCGAAGGAACGACCGAAGGAACGATCGAAGGAACGACCGACCGAACGAACGACCGAACGAACGACCGACCGAACGACCGAACGAACGACCGACCGAACGACCGAACGAACGACCGAACGACCGAACGAACGACCGAACGACCGAACGAACGACCGACCGAACGACCGACCGAACGACCGACTGACCGACCACGACCGACCGACCGACCACGACCACGACCGACCACGACCGACCGACCACGACCACGACCGACCACGACCGACCACGACCGACCGACCACGACCACGACCGACCACGACCGACCACGACCGACCACGACCGACCGACCGACCACGACCGACCACGACCGACCGACCGACCACGACCGACCGACCGACCGACCGACCGACCACGACCGACCGACCGACCGACCGACCGACCGACCGACCGACCGACCGACCGAACGAACGAACGAACGAACGAACGAACGAACGAACGAACGAACGAACGAACGAACGAACGAACGAACGAACGAACGAACGAACGAACGAACGAACGAACGAACGAACGAACGAACGCACGAACGAACGAACGAACGAATAAACGCATAAACAAATGGACATAATAAATAGACAGTCTTGTAAAGGTCCTCTACAAGTATGATTGGAAATAACGCTTTTTCATCGAATACTCATCGAACCAAGACATAACGTAAATATGTGGAAGTGAGCACTTGCAGCATGACGAAATTTTGAACTAAACAAAAGTAAAATATTTATAAGAACATTAGTAGGAAATGGCAGAAGTACTAAGAAACATTTAATGTTTTGTGTAACCCTAACGGGTATATCAAGGTGCATCATTTTTCTGCGGAGATTACTGAGAGAGAATCATTTTACAAACTTGTTTGACATGTTGGCTTGCATCTCATCCGCCAGCAGATTACGTTCATTACATAAACATTACATAGACAGAAGATATAAGAAAGACTATATAATACATTTCGGTATCTAGGTCTCTGTTATCGATTCCGTTTGTCTCGTTTGACTTTAGTTATTTTCTGCGTGCCACGTCACCGGGAAAATAAAAGCATCAATAATTAATTTTTTGTGACTATACTGTATGCTGTTTAGCAACAAATGCTACCATTTTGACCCACACAACATCCAATTCGTTCCCAAACTGTAGGGAAATCGTTTATGACTTTTCACTCGTCACACCTGGAAATACTTGATTATAAGAAAAGCAACTTTCCTCCCGGCATAATTGCTCTTAGCTGGTCTGAACAGTAGTTCAGAGAGATAAAAGATGTAAAAAAACCTATTCTCGAGAGAATCTTTTATGTAGCGTATTCTTGTCCTGTTCTAAATCCAACGACCTTGCTTAGAAATAAGTCTTTCGTCCACATTATTCTATGTCGCTGCTGTAGCACAACTATAACGCAAACTATTCAAGCCGTTAATTTCCAGAGAGGTTTGCCTCATTTTCTATTTCCCCACCGCGAACCTTGCATGCTATCAAGATTGCAACCTGAACCTTTTTTTTCAAGGGAGGCAACGTTACAGAAGGTTATCGCTATCATTTTTCCATCTCTATGATGGTCGTTTTATGCAAATGAGTGCCTGATATCGTGATGTGTCTGAACCTAATACTCAGCAACTTTGGGATTCGAAAAAAGCCACAGTAATAACGTAAATTCGGAAAAGTTATTTATTCAACCACTTTGAAATGAGACACCAGACCACCTTCAAATGCCATATCAACAATGAGAAGATGTATAAGTAAAAAAAATCCATTAATATGGTGAGACCATCTGATACCGTAAATTGCAGTTGTTAATACATTCTTTGTTCGAGGTCTCCAAAACGAGGTGTCAACGAATTGCAACATAAGAAGGTCTGGTGACAAGTTCTTCATCTCGTTGTTGTCTTTACACCACACCACGTAAACCATCAGCTGTTTCTTTGATTTCATCATTCTCGGGCACATTTTAAAATTAACAATTTTAAAGAAAAAAGAAGAAGATTCAAATCTTGTTCTTCTTCACGGGAGTAGACTTCCGGCAAGGAGTATCAGTTCTTTTTTCACGGCTCAAGTACCCTCCGTCAAGGAGTATCAATGCTTGTCATGCGGACTTCTTCGTCACAGAGTCTATTAATTTTGTTGTTGAAATACAGAAGAATAAACCATTTGGAGAGAACAGCGCTAATAATACGCTGAAAGCCACACTGGTAGAATTAAAGTTCCCGAAGCGCCACACATCTATAAATGTCTAATTGTAGATCAACGCATGAAAAATTATTCTCGCTTTTTCAATCTTTTGCTTTGAGCTGACTACAGAAAGAATTCTAGCTACATGCACTTATGTTTCGTTTGTCAGGGCAGGTGTATTAGAATGTACCTCTTTTTAAAAATTTTTGAGATTAGATCTGTAAGAAATAAAGGTTTTGATGTTCTTATTTGTTCTGGTTTCTGACCTAAATCTTATAGCTATCACCTCTACGCAATTTAAAGTCGCTTCCCTCCTTGACTTGGCCAACATTTTTTCGTCGTCTAAATTAAAGATAATCGTGTTAGACCGATAACAATCTACTACCTTTCAACCGTGCTTTCCTCTATCTTATATTTTAATCAGATTCTGTCCCTTAAACATTTTGTCGTTCAAGTTTGGCATGATCTTGTTCACAGCCTTGTCCATTTCCTTCGAGTGTTTGAACTGAACCTTTCTTCCACTGTGTCTTCTAGTGATCGCTTTATACTTTAGGTTGTCATCAGCACAATCTAGTTCATTGAATCAGCAATAGCTTTCTTGATTTTTTTAGTGATATCGTTCGAATCCAAGTTAAATATTCTGGTAATTTTTTGGACTGTATACTGGTTGGTTCAGCAACCATATTCTAGGAAAATAATTATTTTAAAAATGCGCGTTAAGTAGATATCCAAGGTGTTAAAAAGTTACTAGTCAATTTAAAACCTGTAATAAAAGTTTAAAAATATATTTTTCTAGCAATCGCAATACAAAGCACACGCGCACGCATACTTCTTTCATCTTCTGTTTGATCGACGCAAGAGAAAATTAGTACTGAGAGGGTTCCTTCACCTAACGGATTAAGGTAGACTGGAGGTCAGCTAATATTAAAGTATATTAAAGTTTAATATTAAAGTTAGTGACTTGGTAATCATCTACACCAGTTCTGAGTTTTCAGAAACTGGTAATTAATGCTAGAAATATATAATTACAATAACAATGATTTAAGTAGAAATATGCGAGTTACTCACCACTACGAGTGTTGTCGTTCATCTCAATCTTTCTCTCGAAAATCCACTTGTCTCCAACCGATCAGTTACCTTTTTCTTCTTGATTCATATCTGGAATTTTACAGGTCTACCAAATAATCTTGCTGTCAATTTTTCAAATATCTTCATATAATATACACGAAAATCCTGAGAATTAGACAACTTCGTCGTAACGAACCTGAAATTCAAGTTTTAAGTAAAAGCTGTTGTCATGTATAATTAGGCTGAGGATATTTTACAAAAGGTTAGTAAAGAACTAATTATTTTACCATTAATTTCAATTCCATTAGGAGGTTTTCGATATCAGCAACTAGTACCAAGGGACCGTCACCTTTTTGACCTTACTAAATAAATCAAATATTACTTTAATTCTAAATTCTTCAAAACAAAGCAGAATTAAATTTATTACATCGAAGAATGGCGACCTACCCGTTTGAAACATTTGAAACTAAATGGATTTTCGTGGAAGGTTGACAGGCCTGTCATCATTTGAATTATTTTATATTGTAAAACTTACGTTTCATTAGATGGCTTTTCATGAATGATCAGCTTTGTACAAATTTTATCCGTTGTTATTTTTCTTTATATCGACTACGTTTTCATTCGATGGCGATTTCACGAATATCAGCCTGGTTAAAGCTTTATCCATTGTTATTTTCCTTTATATCGACGACGTTTTCATCGGATGGCTCTTTCATTAATCATCAACTTGGTAACAATTTATCCGTTATTTTTCTTTATATCACGAAGATTTCCTTCGTCTTTGTATGAAAATTTCACTATTCTGTTCTTCAAACTTGAACTAGTTGAAACCTGATTGAGGATCAATGATGCTATGATGCTCTCACATTATTTTCCAATTTTTGAATTATAATTTAAAATTATTAGGTAATCTAGCCAGCAGTACTAACCAACATCCCAGTAGATACTGGGTTGAACCTTTCCACGCTGGCTAGAAGCTGAATTTTTTATAAGGACTATCAAAAAAAATTATCTACAAAAAATGTTTGCAAAGACGTCCTTTTGGAGTTGTTTCAAAAAAGCAAAGAGTATCACTTTACTCAATTTCAATTTAATTAGATCAAATTACACATATGTTAGGCACGATCACCACCGCTACCAACAGTTTTATTTAACAAAGAAGTACTATATTTATATTATGTGATAATTTATTCCCGAATTACAAAAATATAGATGTATAGCACCACAACAACCAGAACAAAAATTATAGCAGCAAATTAACAGTATTCTAAGTCATATTTTGTTTCGTAACTTCGAATAAGTTTTCTACTTAGATAAAATAACACAGACGATGAGCACCGCCGCCGCCGCCACCAACATTTTCAAGACGATTGCAATATATATTTTTCGCTTATCGCAGATTATTTCCATGATTTTAGAATTAGATAATATGGAATATGTGTTAAGCACCACTGCCAGCAAATTTCTCTAATTAGCAAGGTACTAGTACTATGTTCTGTATTTTCTTTGATAAGGTAAAAATAACATTCTTCGTCTTTGAATTAGATGGGAAATGGGTAATATATTTTCTTGTGATGCTATTCTCACATTATTTTCAAACTTTGGCACAATATTTTAGAAATAATAGGTAATCTAGCCAGCAGTACTAACCAACATCCCAGTAAATACTGGGTTGAGCCTTTCCACGTTGGCTAAGAGCTTCAATTATCTCGCTGAATTTTTGATTAAGCTATGATTTAACAAATATCTACAAAAATCTTTGAGAAAAAGGTTAAGCTAAAAATAGTAGTACATTGAGACATTTTGATTGATAATTTGAAAACAATTTAATTGAGAATTACGAAAACTTGCATGGATGTTAAGCACTGCAATCACCAGCACAACATTATAAGAAGTGAATTAATTTTATTCTAGGTAAAATTTTGTTTAAAAACTTGATATTATTTCTCTGATTTTAGAATTGAATAAATCAACACAATGTTAAGCACCACCACCACCACCAAAATGTTCTAATTAGCAAAGTAGAAATTCATTGAGATATTTTAATTCAACATCTGAAAACAATTTATTCTAGAATTACGAAAACTTGCATAGATGTTAAGCACCACAACCAGCACAAAATTATAAGAAGCGAATTAATTTTATACTAGGTAAAATTTTGTTTCAAAATTTAATATTATTTCTCTGATTTCAGAATTAAATAAATCAACACATATGTTAAGCATCACCACCACCACCACCAAAATTTTTGAATTAGCAAAGTAGAAATTCCTTGAGATATTTTAGTTCAACATCTGAGAACAACTTATTCTAGAATTACGAAAACTTGCATAGATGTTACGCACTGCAATCACCAGCACAAAATTATAAGAAGCGAATTAATTTTATTCTAGGTATAATTGGGTTTCAAAATTTGATATTATTTCTGTAATTTTAGAATTGAATAAATAAAGACAATGTTAAGCACCACCACCACCACCACCAAAATGTTCTAATTAGCAAAGTAGAAATTCATTGAGATATTTTAGTTCAACATCTGAGAACAATTTATTCTAGAATTACGAAAACTTGCATAGATGATAAGCACTGCAATCACCAGCACAAAATTATAAGAAGCAAATTAATTTTATTCTAGGTAAAATTTTGTTTCAAAATTTGATATTATTTCTCTGATTTTAGAATTGAATAAAGCAACACAAATGTTAAGCACCACCACCACCACCAAAATGTTCTAATTAGCAAAGTAGAAATTCATTGAGATATTTTAGTTCAACATCTGAGAACAATTTATTCTAGAATTAAGAAAACTTGCATAGATGTTAAGCACCACAACCAGCACAAAATTATAAGAAGCGAATTAATTTTATACTAGGTAAAATTTTGTTTCAAAATTTAATATTATTTCTCTGATTTCAGAATTAAATAAATCAACACATATGTTAAGCACCACCACCACCACCACCAAAATGTTCTAATTAGCAAAGTAGAAATTCATTGAGATATTTTAGTTCAACATCTGAGAACAACTTATTCTAGAATTACGAAAACTTGCATAGATGTTACGCACTGCAATCACCAGCACAGAATTATAAGAAGCGAATTAATTTTATTCTAGGTATAATTGTGTTTCAAAATTTGATATTATTTCTGTAATTTTAGAATTGAATAAATAAAGACAATGTTAAGCACCACCACCACCACCAAAATGTTCTAATTAGCAAAGTAGAAATTCATTGAGATATTTTAGTTCAACATCTGAGAACAACTTATTCTAGAATTAAGAAAACTTGCATAGATGTTAAGCACCACAACCAGCACAAAATTATAAGAAGCGAATTAATTTTATACTAGGTAAAATTTTGTTTCAAAATTTAATATTATTTCTCTGATTTCAGAATTAAATAAATCAACACATATTTTAAGCACCACCACCACCACCACCAAAATGTTTGAATTAGCAAAGTAGAAATTCATTGAGATATTTTAGTTCAACATCTGAGAACAATTTATTCTAGAATTAAGAAAACTTGCATAGATGTTAAGCACCACAACCAGCACAAAATTATAAGAAGCGAATTAATTTTATACTAGGTAAAATTTTGTTTCAAAATTTAATATTATTTCTCTGATTTCAGAATTAAATAAATCAACACATATGTTAAGCACCACCACCACCACCACCAAAATGTTCTAATTAGCAAAGTAGAAATTCATTGAGATATTTTAGTTCAACATCTGAGAACAACTTATTCTAGAATTACGAAAACTTGCATAGATGTTACGCACTGCAATCACCAGCACAGAATTATAAGAAGCGAATTAATTTTATTCTAGGTATAATTGTGTTTCAAAATTTGATATTATTTCTGTAATTTTAGAATTGAATAAATAAAGACAATGTTAAGCACCACCACCACCACCAAAATGTTCTAATTAGCAAAGTAGAAATTCATTGAGATATTTTAGTTCAACATCTGAGAACAACTTATTCTAGAATTAAGAAAACTTGCATAGATGTTAAGCACCACAACCAGCACAAAATTATAAGAAGCGAATTAATTTTATACTAGGTAAAATTTTGTTTCAAAATTTAATATTATTTCTCTGATTTCAGAATTAAATAAATCAACACATATTTTAAGCGCCACCACCACCACCACCAAAATGTTTGAATTAGCAAAGTAGAAATTCATTGAGATATTTTAGTTCAACATCTGAGAACAATTTATTCTAGAATTACGAAAACTTGCATAGATGTTACGCACTGCAATCACCAGCACAAAATTATAAGAAGCGAATTAACTTTATTCTAGGTATAATTGTGTTTCAAAATTTGATATTATTTCTGTAATTTTAGAATTGAATAAATCAACACAATGTTAAGCACCACCACAACCACCAAAATGTTCTAATTAGCAACGTAGAAATTCATTGAGATATTTTAGTTCAACATCTGAGAACAATTTATTCTAGAATTAAGAAAACTTGCATTGACGTTAAGCACTGCAATCACCAGCAGAAAATTATAAGAAGCAAATAAATAGTATTCTAGGTAAAATTTTGTTTCAAAATTTAACATTATTTCTCTGATTTTTGAATTAAATAAATTAACACATATGTTAAGCACCACCACCACCACCACCACCACCACCAAAAGTTTGTAATTACCAAAGTGGAAATATTCATTGAGATATTTTAGTTCAACATCTGAAAACAATTTAATCTCAAAAAGTTTGTAATAAGTGATGTAGAATTGCACTATATATTTTTCGCTCAGATAATTTCCCTGGCTTTGGCAATAGATAATATGGAATATATGTCAAGCATAACTGCCATTAAATTTCTCTAATTAGCAAGATACTAGTATTATATTCTGCATTTTGTCTGATAATGTAAAAATAACCTTCTTCGGTTTAGAATTAGATTGGAAATAGGTAATATATTTTCGGGTCATGCTTTGTTTGCTGTTCCCGCATTATTTTCCAATTTTGGTATAATAATTTAGAATTAATAGGTAATCTAGCCGGCAGTACTAACCAACATCCCAGTAATTACTGGCTTGAACCTTTCCACACTGGCTAGGAGCTTCGATCAACTGGCTGAATTTTTGATTAAGCCATGAATTAACAAATATCTATAAAACTCTTTCAGAAAAAAGGTCAGCCGAAAATATTCTAATTGACAAAACAGTAATACAATGAGACATTTTGATTGACAATTTGAAAACGATTTAATTGAGAATTACGAAAACTTGCATAGATGTTAAGCACTGCAATCACCAGCACAGAATTATAAGAAACGAATTAATTTTATTCTAGGTAAAATTTTGTTTCAAAATTTGATATTATTTCTCTGATTTTAGAATTGAATAAATAAAGACAATGTTAAGCACCACCACCACCACCAAAATGTTCTAATTAGCAAAGTAGAAATTCATTGAGTATTTTAATTCACAATCTGAAAACAATTTATTCTAGAATTAGGCAAACGTGCATAGATGCAACCACCAGCACAAAATTATAATAAGCAAATTAATAGTATTCTTTGTAAAATTTTGCTTTAAAACATAATACTATATTTCTAATTTTGGACTTGTGGTAAATTGAGATAATTTTCGGATTTTTAAATTTGATAACATAACATATATTTTAAGCACCACCAGCACCACCAAAAGTTTCCAATTAGCAAAGTAGTAATTCATTGAGATATCTTAATTCAACATCTGAAAACAATTTATTCTAGAATTACGAAAAATTGCATTGATTTATAGCACCACAACTTTTATTTCCAAATTTAATGTTTATTCCTTGACTTTAGAATTAGATAAATTAAGACATGTTACGCACCGCTGCCGCCACTACCACTAAAAGCTTTCAATTAGTAACATAGGATTGTACTATAAAATTTTCTCTAATCTTAGATCATTTCACTGATTTTAGAATTAGATAATATGGAATATGTGTTAAGCATATAAAATATTCAGATATTTTGATTTATAATCTGAAGAAAATATGTTCCGGAATTACGAAAACGTTCATAGATGTTAGGCACCACAACCACCATCACAAGAATCCAAATTATAGGTAACATTTTTTTCTAATTTTTAAATTTGATAAAAGTAGTCTGTTTTGAAAAAGATGGGTTGACCTAGCTTGTATTCCGCATTTTTTCGGAGAAAAGAACCATCCTGTTTGGAAAGCCGAATTTTGGCCTGGTTCAGTATCTCCAATCACAGGTAAACCTTAGGTGCTACTGTAATAGATGATAGTCTATATTATGCACCACCACCAGCAAAAATTTCTAATTAGCAAGTTATTGGATCTAATGTGGTATTTTGTTTAATAAACTCAGATGTTTTTTCCGAATTTGGAGTTGTGTTTTGGAATTAGCATGTAAATTGGTCAGTTATTCTAACCAACATCCCAGTAAATACTGTGTTTCCACGCTGGCTAAAAAATTATGGCTAATTAAAAAAAATTATTTCTGCATTGCTTGGCAAAATAATTATGTGAAAAGCAGTTTGTAGGCGCTTTTTTAGAATGGCCAAACAATACAACTTTGCCAGGACTAAAAAGGTCTAAACAATCGAAGAACTGGGCATGCTGACATCAAGAAAAATTAGTACCGTTTAAGATTTTGGATCTAGTAAAATAGCCTAATATCCTAGTCCTAAGTTAGCTGAAGCTCGAAATACGTGTTACTTACATAAAAAAGGCTTCTTAATTGCTTGTGGTTACGAACTTAATTATTTTTCTCTCCTTTCCACATTTCCGTGATTTTAACTTCATAACTTCCGATGGTTTTCGCAATAGGAGTGTTAAAATGTAACGAACAGCAAAGGCGAAATTTATCGTATACTTGCCACTACTCTGAAGCTTTTTGACCTAAAATTAATAAAAGAATAAGACATAAAAAGCAATAAATATGGAACATGTTGGACAGATGTGTAAAAAAGGTATTGGAATTATTTTGTATGAAAATAAAATTAGTTTTTCAAGTTACTTATGAGCTTGATATGGTTTGCAGGAAAGGATATTAATTTCGTATCTTACCTTGTGCTGATGCTGCCACGATTATTTTGATGAGATAAGGTCTAAATAAATAGTCCGATTTGAAACTTTCTTTCTGTAGCTGAATACGTTAGATTGCCATACAACGAGAATACTTGCGTCCTGATAGCACAATGGAGTCTTTCGTATTCAATATCTGCTCACTGCTATGTAATACAATTATCTACTTTCACTTGCTAAACAACAAAATCGCTTCCAATTTCGCCTTCAAACCAATCTTGCAAAATTAAACGAGGCCTAAATTATCCATTTGGATCATATGCCCACAATTCCGTACATTTATCGACTTTCGGTTGACAGGCAACAAAATTGATTTCCATTTTACGTTCAAGCCAAGCTTTTAAAATCGTACTAAGACTAAATTATCCATTTTGATGATATGCTCACAACTCCGTACAATTATCGACTTTCGTACGAAATTTATCACAAATTTTTTTTTCGTAAATGGTAGGCATAAAATATTCCAAATTAGAATTATAAAAGATAGTAACATCATAAAGTATATGCTATCTCATAAAATTTCATTTATACAATAAATAACCCCTTAAATAGTAGGCTTTATGATATATTGGATTCTAACAATAAGAATTTATAAAATAGTGGCATGTCATTTAGACAATGAAACATGCCTTCTAGTGGTAGAATTTATGTATAAAATTAGATGTCATAAAATATAAAATATAAGTATTTTTGTTCACTGCTCAAAAATGGTGGCTGTACGGGTATCTATATTATTTTAAAAATATATTCAATCAAATTCTTCCAAATTGTAATTTCCTCAGGTAATTTAGGGAATTACTTAAAAGAATGATAAAATCATTCATTTCTACATCATTTGTACGTAATAATCAAAACCAGGACAAGATGTGATGAAATGATGGATGACAAATTCATTAAAGCGTAAGCTAAACTTCAAACTAACTCTCTCGATGCACTATATATATATTTTACTAAATATAGCCTAGCTCTTTTAGTCCATATCATGATGCTATCAATTCTCTACTATGACTTACACGTAAAAGCTAACAAAGGAGGAAAATATCGCGTTGTGTTTCTCATGTTGTCTGCAGAACAATTTGCGTCAGAGGCATTTCCAATAGCTTATGATATCGCATATTAGCAGCAAAAAATAACCAGAAGCAAAAAAATACACTTTTAAAAATGATTTAGTCAATGCGCAATTAAAAATATACAAACAAACGTTTGCATTAACAGTATTTCTGCATTGACAGGTTGTCATTTCAAAAAACAAACAATTTATTTGTCAAAATAAATAAAACGTTGGAAAGCAGTAAATAGCTACAATTACATGATTAGATGCAAAAATATTAGCACTTTGTACAATTAAAGATATTAGCACTTTGTACAATTAAAAACATAACATCTCTTCTCAATAACACATTGTCTTTTCTGGAAACCATTGAAATTGTAAGCTTCTTCACAAATTGTTGAAAATAACCATTAGTTTCTTGTTGTCGTGTCATGTTTTTTCTTCGGCCTATAATTATAAACATGCATCAGAAGTGTACGACATTTTCACTGGCAACAAATTATATTCAATTCTTTGACTAAATATAAATTCATGATTTATTTCAGACAATAAAAACACAAATGACGTGTATATTTCTATAATCCTTTAAAAAAAATTACTTAATTTTTTCCCGATTAAAAAAATAAAATATAAAATTAAAAAAAAAGAACTGGTTCAGAAATATTTTTAGCTGTGTTCCAATATAACGTTCACTTGTTATGAATGCCAAAAGTAAATTTTAAAATTTGTTTTGTGGAAAATATTTTTAATAGATAGCCTAACCTTAGATCTAAATAGGTAAAAATTTCTTTCTTACCTACAAGACAATGTTCTTCGTTAGCCAACATAACTAAATCACATAATCAACGATAATCGAAAACTCGCCATATATATTTATTGATCCACTCCTTATGTGTTTAGGATTGTTTATACCTCTTTGACTATCCCATTCGTTTATTTTGAGATCAAACTGTCAAATTACCGTAACAGCCGTGCGCCATTTTTGTTCAATAATTGCATTGATACCACTACTCTGACAAGGAAGCAAAATACATTGACAGGTTGCACCACAGCTAGTTACTACTCAAGAGTGGATCGTTTCTTGTTACTTTGCGTTGAGATAAGCATAGGATTGATATATATCTGGCGATTCTCTAATTATGCGGTTCCTGTGTTTGCACAACTTACGTAGTTCAAATAGAAGATGTATATGTACTATAAATCCCCATACAGGTCTCACATTGGCCTTGTGGTAGAGCGTTTGCCGCCAGTGAGGAAGGTATTGGGTTCAGACCCAAGCCGAGTCATGGCAGAAACTATGAAAGTGTGAATCGATTCATTCTGCTTAACGTTCAGCATGAAAATAGGATTGATATCTTAGGCGGTTGTCCAGTTAAGCGGCTGTTGTACTTGCACGCCTTTCGTAGCTGAACATTTTTATTATTCCAGTAACGTTATATTTGACAGAACTTTGTCACATCAGCCGATTGGAATAGCAATCTAATAAAACAAAAGTACAGTTACGAATACAAATTCAATTTAGACACGCATCACATTTAAGAATACACGAGTTTCTGACGATGAAAGTAAATCGTGTGTAGGCTTTACAAATGTTATGCATGATACGCATTACCAAGATCTTTATTTAAATAAATAAAAAAAGTTTATACTATAACTGAATTCCTAAAGAACAAGTGTCACCTGCCCTTTTGAAAATTGTGATAAGCAGAACAACGTTGAAAATGTTACCTTTACATTCTATGGATAAACCAACGTACAAAGACTTTAAATGTTGTCCATTCTTCTTTGAAAGCATTTTTAGAACTGTTTGTCATCCAACACATGTGATGCACTTGATTGTATTTTTTGCTGATCTAAACATTTTTTTAATAAAATATAAAACTACAAAATTTTAAACAACAAATTTTAAACTACAAAATAATAGAAAAATAACGCAAACAGAGGAGTTAGAATCGATTGTAAAATTACAATTGCAGAAGTAACTGAAATACAGAATT
>JASGCC010001477.1:0-36392 GCA_030067915.1 Hydractinia echinata | reverse complement strand
GGTTTAGTGGTGAACATATATTTCTAAAAACCTTTCGGAAATGCAGCTTTACTCCTGTTCTTTCTTTGTATCATTCGTACTATACGCGCGAAGCCGGGATTTACGGGAAATGCGAGTTTTCTCGTTGCCGGCGATTAACTGCTTTCATTCTGCTTCTCATCAAAAATGAAAACATTTTTGAAAACTACAAGTCTCATGCGTTTTAGTGGTGAAAAAATAATTTTAAAAATCGTTCGGGAAATGAGTTTACTCCCTGGGTACTTTCTTTGTATACATTCGACTTTACCGGCCGGGCGCGGGATTTACGGGAAATCGCGGTTTTTCGTTTGCCGGCGATTAATCTGCTTTCATTCGGCGTTTCATCAAAAATGAAAATATTTTTGAAAAACTACAAGTCTCATGCGTTTTAGTGGTGAAAAAAATAATTTTAAAAATCGTTCCGGAAATGAGTTTACTCCCTGGGTACTTTTCTTTGTATACATTCGACTATACGGCGAAGCCCTGGATTTACGGGAAATCGCGGGTTTTCGTTTACCGGCGATTAAACTGCTTTCATTCGGCGTCTCATCAAAAATGAAAAATTTTTGAAAACTACAAGTCTCATGGGTTTAGTGGTGAAAAAAATAATTTTTAAAAATCGTTCGGGAATTGAGTTTACTCCCTGGGTACTTTCTTTGTATACATTCGACTTTACGGGCCGGGCGCGGGATTTACGGAAATCGCGGTTTTTCGTTTGCCGGCGATTAATCTGCTTTCATTCGGCGTTTCATCAAAAATGAAAATATTTTTGAAACTACAAGTCTCATGCGTTTTAGTGGTGAAAAAATAATTTTAAAAATCGTTCGGGAAATGAGTTTACTCCCTGGGTACTTTCTTTGATACATTGGGACTATACGGGCCAAGCCCGGGATTTACGGGAAATTGCGGGTTTTGGTTGCCCGGACGATTAAACTGCTTTCATTCAGCGTCTCATCAAAAATGAAAACATTTTTGAAAACTAAAAGTCTCATGGGGTTTAGTGGTGAAAAAATAATTTTAAAAAACCTTCGGGAAATGAGTTTACTCCCTGGGGTACTTTTCTTTGTATACATTCGACTATACGGGCCGACGCCGGGATTTACGGGAAATTGCGAGTTTTCGGTTGCCGGCGATTAACTGCTTTCATTCGCGTCTCATCAAAATGAAAACATTTTGAAAACTACAAGTCTCATGGTTTTAGTGGTGAAAAAATAATTTTTAAAAATCGTTCGGGAAATGAGTTTACTCCCTGGGTACTTTCTTTGTATACATTCGACTATACGGGCCGGGCCCGGGGATTTACGGGAAATCGCGGGTTTTCGTTTGCTGGCGATTAAACTGCTTTCATTCGGCGTCTCATCAAAAATGAAAACATTTTTGAAAACTACAGGTCTCATGGGTTTTAGTGGTGAAAAAATAATTTTAAAAATCGTTCCGGGAAATGAGTTTACTCCCTGGGTACTTTCTTTGTATACATTCGACTATACGGGCGAAGCCCGGGATTACGGGAAATCGCGGTTTTTCGTTTACCGGCGATTAAACTGCTTTCATTCGGCGTCTCATCAAAAATGAAAACTTTTTGAAAAACTACAAATCTCATGGTTTTAGTGGTGAAAAAATAATTTTAAAAATCGTTCGGGAAATGAGTTTACTCCCTGGGTACTTTTCTTTGTATACATTCGACTATACGGGCGAAGCCCGGGATTTACGGGAAATCGCGGGTTTTCGTTTACCGGCGATTAAACTGCTTTCATTCTGCGTCTCATCAAAAATGAAAACATATTTGAAAACTACAAGTCTCATGCGTTTTAGTGGTGAAAAATAATTTTAAAAATCGTTCGGGAAATGAGTTTACTCCCTGGGTACTTTCTTTGTATACATTCGACTTTACGGCGGGCGCGGGATTTACGGGAAATCGCGGTTTTTCGTTTGCCGGCGATTAAATCTGCTTTCATTCGGCGTTCATCAAAAATGAAAATATTTTTGAAAACTACAAGTCTCATGGCGTTTTAGTGGTGAAAAATAATTTTAAAAATCGTTCGGGAAATGAGTTTACTCCCTGGGTACTTTTCTTTGTATACATTCGACTATAACGGGCCGAAGCCCTGGATTTACGGGAAATCGCGGGTTTCGTTTACCCGGCGATAACTGCTTTTCATTCGGCGTTCATCAAAAATGAAAATATTTTTTGAAAACTACAAGTCTCATGGGTTTTAGTGGTGAAAAAATTATTTTAAAAATCGTTCGGGAATTGAGTTTACTCCCTGGTACTTTTCTTTCTATACATTCGACTTTACGGCCGAGGGCGCGGGATTTACGGGAAATCGCGGTTTTCGTTTGCCGGCTGATTAATCTGCTTTCATTCGGCGTTTCATCAAAATGAAAATATTTTTGAAAACTACAAGTCTCATGCGTTTTAGTGGTGAAAAAATAATTTTTAAAAATCGTTCGGGAAATGAGTTTACTCCCTGGGTACTTCTTTGTATACATTGACTTATACGGGCCAAGCCCGGGATTTACGGGAAATGCGGGTTTTGAGTTGCCGACGATTAAAACTGCTTTCATTCAGGCGTCTCATCAAAAATGAAAACATTTTTGAAAACTACAAGTCTCATGGGTTTAGTGGTGAAAAAATAATTTTAAAAAATCGTTTCGGGAAATGAGTTTACTCCCTGGGTACTTTCTTTGTATACATTCGACTATACGGGCCGATCCGGGATTTACGGGAAATTGCGGGTTTTCGGGTTGCCGGCGATTAAACTGCTTTCATTCAGCGTCTCATCAAAATGAAAACATTTTTGAAAACTACAAGTCTCATGGGTTTTAGTGGTGAAAAAATAATTTTAAAAATCGTTCGGGAAATGAGTTTACTCCCTGGGTACTTTCTTTGTATACATTCGACTATACGGGCCGGGCCCGGGATTTACGGGAAATCGCGGGTTTTCGGTTGCCGGCGATTAAACTGCTTTCATTCGGCGTCTCATCAAAAATGAAATATTTTTGAAAACTACAAGTCTCATGGGTTTTAGTGGTGAAAAAATAATTTTTAAAAATCGTTCGGGAAATGAGTTTACTCCCTGGGTACTTTCTTGTATACATTCGACTATTACGGGCCGAGCCGGGATTTACGGGAAATCGCGGGTTTTCGTTTACCGGCGATTAAACTGCTTTCATTCGGCGTCTCATCAAAATGAAACATTTTTGAAAACTACAAGTCTCATGCGTTTTAGTGGTGAAAAAATAATTTTAAAAATCGTTCGGGAAATGAGTTTACTCCCTGGGTACTTTCTTTGTATACATTCGACTATACGGGCCGAGCCCGGGATTTACGGGAAATCGCGGGTTTTCGTTTGTCGGCGATTAAACTGCTTTCATTCGGCGTCTCATCAAAAATGAAACATTTTTGAAAACTACAAGTCTCATGCGTTTTAGTGGTGAAAAAATAATTTTAAAAATCGTTCGGGAAATGAGTTTACTCCCTGGGTACTTTCTTTGTATACATTCGACTATACGGGCCGAGCGCGGAATTTACGGGAAATCGCGGGTTTTCGTTTGCCGGCGATTAAACTGCTTTCATTCGGCGTCTCATCAAAAATGAAAATATTTTTGAAAACTACAAGTCTCATGGGTTTTAGTGGTGAAAAAATAATTTTAAAAATCGTTCGGGAAATGAGTTTACTCCCTGGGTACTTTCTTTGTATACATTCGACTATACGGGCCGAGCCCGGGATTTACGGGAAATCGCGGGTTTTCGTTTGCCGGCGATTAAACTGCTTTCATTCGGCGTCTCATCAAAAATGAAAACATATTTGAAAACTACAAGTCTCATGCGTTTTAGTGGTGAAAAAATAATTTTAAAAATCGTTCGGGAAATGAGTTTACTCCCTGGGTACTTTCTTTGTATACATTCGACTATACGGGCCGAGCCCGGGATTTACGGGAAATCGCGGTTTTCGTTTGCCGGCGATTAAACTGCTTTCATTCGGCGTCTCATCAAAAATGAAAATATTTTTGAAAACTACAAGTCTCATGGGTTTTAGTGGTGAAAAAATAATTTTAAAAATCGTTCGGGAAATGAGTTTACTCCCTGGGTACTTTCTTTGTATACATTCGACTATACGGGCCGAGCCCGGGATTTACGGGAAATCGCGGGTTTTCGTTTGCGGCGATTAAACTGCTTTCATTTCGGCGTTCTCATCAAAAATGAAAATATTTTTGAAAACTACAAGTCTCATGGTTTTAGTGGTGAAAAATAATTTTAAAAATCGTTCCGGAAATGAGTTTACTCCCTGGGTACTTTTCTTTGTATACATTCGACTATACGGCGAAGCCGGATTTACGGGAAATTCGCGGGTTTTCGTTTCCGGCGATTAAACTGTTTCATTCGGCGTCTCATCAAAAATGAAAATATTTTTTGAAAACTAAAGTCTCATGGGTTTTAGTGGTGAAAAAATAATTTTAAAAATCGTTCGGGAAATGAGTTTACTCCCTGGGTACTTTCTTTGTATACATTCGACTATACGGGCCGAGCCCGGGATTTACGGGGAAACGCGGGTTTTCGGTTTGCCGGAGATTAAACTGCTTTCATTCAGCGTCTCATCAAAAATGAAAATATTTTTGAAAAACTACAAGTCTCATGGGTTTAGTGGTGAAAAAATAATTTTTAAAAATCGTTCGGGAAATGAGTTTACTCCCTGGGTACTTTCTTTGTATACATTCGACTATACGGGCCGAGCCCGGGATTTACGGGAAATCGCGGGTTTTCGGTTTGCCGGCGATTAAACTGCTTTCATTCGGCGTCTCATCAAAAATGAAAACATTTTTGAAAACTACAAGTCTCATGGTTTTAGTGGTGAAAAAATAATTTTAAAAATCGTTCGGGAAATGAGTTTACTCCCTGGGTACTTTCTTTGTATACATTCGACTATACGGGCCGAGCCCGGGATTTACGGGAAATCGCGGGTTTTCGTTTGCCGGCGATTAAACTGCTTTCATTCGGCGTCTCATCAAAAATGAAAATATTTTTGAAAACTACAAGTCTCATGCGTTTTAGTGGTGAAAAAATAATTTTAAAAATCGTTCGGGAAATGAGTTTACTCCCTGGGTACTTTCTTTGTATACATTCGACTATACGGGCCGAGCCCGGGATTTACGGGAAATTGCGGGTTTTCGGTTGCCGGCGATTAAACTGCTTTCATTCAGCGTCTCATCAAAAATGAAAACATTTTTGAAAACTAAAGTCTCATGGGTTTAGTGGTGAAAAAAATAATTTTAAAAACCGTTCGGGAAATGAGTTTACTCCCTGGGTACTTTCTTTGTATACATTCGACTATACGGGCCGAGCCCGGGATTTACGGGAAATTGCGCGTTTTCGGTTGCCGGCGATTAAACTGCTTTCGTTCAGCGTCTCATCAAAAATGAAAAACATTTTTGAAAACTACAAGTCTCATGGTTTTAGTGGTGAAAAAATAATTTTAAAAATCGTTCGGGAAATGAGTTTACTCCCTGGATACTTTCTTTGTATACATTCGACTTACGGGCCGGGCGCCGGGATTTACGGGAAATCGCGGTTTTCGTTTGCCGGCGATTAAACTGCTTTCATTCGGCGTTTCATCAAAAATGAAAACATTTTTGAAAACTACAAGTCTCATGGGTTTTAGTGGTGAAAAAATAATTTCAAAAATCGTTCGGGAAATGAGTTTACTCCCTGGGTACTTTCTTTGTATACATTCGACTATACGGGCCGAGTCCGGAATTTACGGCAAATCGCGGGTTTTCGGTTGCCGGCGATTAAACTGCTTTCATTCGGCGTCTCATCAAAAATGAAAACATTTTTGAAAACTACAAATCTCATGGGTTTTAGTGGTGAAAAAATAATTTTAAAAATCGTTCGGGAAATGAGTTTACTCCCTGGGTACTTTCTTTGTATACATTCGACTATACGGGCCGAGCCGGGATTTACGGGAAATCGCGGGTTTTCGTTTGCCGGCGATTAAACTGCTTTCATTCGGCGTCTCATCAAAAATGAAAATATTTTTGAAAACTACAAGTCTCATGCGTTTTAGTGGTGAAAAAATAATTTTAAAAATCGTTCGGGAAATGAGTTTACTCCCTGGGTACTTTCTTTGTATACATTCGACTATACGGCCGAGCCCGGGATTTACGGGAAATCGCGGGTTTCGGTTTGCCGGCGATTAAACTGCTTTCATTCTGCGTCTCATCAAAAATGAAAACATTTTTGAAAACTACAAGTCTCATGGGTTTTAGTGGTGAAAAAATAATTATAAAAATCGTTCGGGAAATGAGTTTCCTCCCTGGGTACTTTCTTTGTATACATTCGACTATACGGGCCGAGCCCGGGATTTACGGGAAATCGCGGGTTTTCGTTTACCGGCGATTAAACTGCTTTCATTCGGCGTCTCATCAAAAATGAAAATATTTTTGAAAACTACAAGTCTCATGGGTTTTAGTGGTGAAAAAATAATTTTAAAAGTCGTTCGGGAAATGAGTTTACTCCCTGGGTACTTTCTTTGTATACATTCGACTATACGGGCCGAGCCCGGGATTTACGGGAAATCGCGGGTGTTCGGTTGCCGGCGATTAAACTGCTTTCATTCGGCGTCTCATCAAAAATGAAAACATTTTTGAAAACTACAAGTCTCATGGGTTTTAGTGGTGAAAAAATAATTTTAAAAATCGTTCGGGAAATGAGTTTACTTCCTGGGTACTTTCTTTGTATACATTCGACTATACGGGCCGAGCCCGGGATTTACGGGAAATTGCGAGTTTTCGGTTGCCGGCGATTAAACTGCTTTCATTCAGCGTCTAATCAAAAATGAAAACATTTGTGAAAACTGCAAATCTCATAGGTTTTAGTGGTGAAAAAATAATTTTAAGAATCGTTCGGGAAATGAGTTTACTCCCTGGATACTTTTCTTTGTATACATTCGACTTTACGGGCCGGGCGCGGGATTTACGGGAAATCGCGGTTTTTCGTTTACCGGCGATTAAACTGCTTTCATTCGGCGTCTCATCAAAAATGAAAATATTTTTGAAAACTAAAGTCTCATGCGTTTAGTGGTGAAAAAATAATTTTAAAAATCGTTCGGGAAATGAGTTTACTCCCTGGGTACTTTCTTTGTATACATTCGACTATACGGGCCAAGCCCGGGATTTACGGGAAATTGCGGGTTTTCGGTTGCCGACGATTAAACTGCTTTCATTCAGCGTCTCATCAAAAATGAAAACATTTTTGAAAACTACAAGTCTCATGGGTTTTAGTGGTGAAAAAATAATTTTAAAAATCGTTCGGGAAATGAGTTTACTCCCTGGGTACTTTCTTTGTATACATTCGACTATACGGGCCGAGCCCGGGATTTACGGGAAATTGCGAGGTTTTCGGTTGCCGGCGATTAAACTGCTTTCATTCAGCGTCTCATCAAAAATGAAAACATTTTTGAAAACTACAAGTCTCATGAGTTTTAGTGGTGAAAAAATAATTTTAAAAATCGTTCGGGAAATGAGTTTACTCCCTGGGTACTTTCTTTGTATACATTCGACTATACGGGCCGAGCCCGGGATTTACGGGAAATCGCGGGTTTTTCGTTTGCCGGCGATTAAACTGCTTTCATTCGGCGTCTCATCAAAAATGAAAATATTTTTGAAAACTACAAGTCTCATGCGTTTTAGTGGTGAAAAAATAATTTTAAAAATCGTTCGGGAAATGAGTTTACTCCCTGGGCACTTCCTTCGTATACATTCGACTATACGGGCCGAGTCCGAAATTTACGGGAAATCGCGGGTGTTCGGTTGCCGGCGAATTAAACTGCTTTCATTCTGCGTCTCATCAAAAATGAAAACATTTTTCAAAACTAAAAGTCTCATGGGTTTTAGTGGTGAAAAAATCATTATAAAAATCTTTCGGGAAATGAGTTTCCTCCCTGGGTACTTTCTTTGTATACATTCGACTATACGGGCCGAGCCCGGGATTTACGGGAAATCGCGGGTTTTCGTTTACCGGCGATTAAACTGCTTTCATTCGGCGTCTCATCAAAAATGAAAATATTTTTGAAAACTACAAGTCTCATGCGTTTTAGTGGTGAAAAAATAATTTTAAAAATCGTTCGGGAAATGAGTTTACTCCCTGGGCACTTTCTTCGTATACTTTGGACTATACGGGCCGAGCCCGAGATTTACGGGAAATCGCGGGTGTTCGGTTGCCGGCGATTAAACTGCTTTCATTCGGCGTCTCATCAAAAATGAAAATATTTTTGAAAACTACAAGTCTCATGCGTTTTAGTGGTGAAAAAATAATTTTAAAAATCGTTCGGGAAATGAGTTTACTCCCTGGGTACTTTCTTTGTATACATTCGACTATACGGGCCGAGCCCGGGATTTACGGGAAATTGCGGGTTTTCGGTTGCCGGCGATTAAACTGCTTTCATTCAGCGTCTCATCAAAAATGAAAACATTTTTGAAAACTACAAGTCTCATGGGTTTAGTGGTGAAAAAATAATTTTAAAAATCGTTCGGGAAATGAGTTTACTCCCTGGGTACTTTCTTTGTATACATTCGACTATACGGGCCGAGCCCGGGATTTACGGGAAATTGCGGGTTTTCGGTTTGCCGGCGATTAAACTGCTTTCATTCAGCGTCTCATCAAAAATGAAAACATTTTTGAAAACTACAAGTCTCATGAGTTTTAGTGGTGAAAAAATAATTTTAAAAATCGTTCGGGAAATGAGTTTACTCCCTGGGTACTTTCTTTGTATACATTCGACTTTACGGGCCGAGCGCGGGATTTACGGGAAATCGCGGGTTTTTCGTTTGCCGGCGATTAAACTGCTTTCATTCGGCGTCTCATCAAAAATGAAAATATTTTTGAAAACTAAAGTCTCATGCGTTTTAGTGGTGAAAAAATAATTTTAAAAATCGTTCGGGAAATGAGTTTACTCCCTGGGTACTTTCTTTGTATACATTCGACTATACGGGCCAAGCCCGGGATTTACGGGAAATTGCGGGTTTTGGGTTGCCGACGATTAAACTGCTTTCATTCAGCGTCTCATCAAAAATGAAAACATTTTTGAAAACTAAAGTCTCATGGGGTTTAGTGGTGAAAAAATAATTTTAAAAAACCTTTCGGGAAATGAGTTTACTCCCTGGGTACTTTCTTTGTATACATTCGACTATACGGGCCGAGCCCGGGATTTACGGGAAATTGCGCGTTTTCGGTTGCCGGCGATTAAACTGCTTTCGTTCAGCGTCTCATCAAAAATGAAAACATTTTTGAAAACTACAAGTCTCATGAGTTTTAGTGGTGAAAAAATAATTTTAAAAATCGTTCGGGAAATGAGTTTACTCCCTGGATACTTTTCTTTGTATACATTCGACTTTACGGGCCGGGCGCGGGATTTACGGGAAATCGCGGGTTTTTCGTTTGCCGGCGATTAATCTGCTTTCATTCGGCGTTTCATCAAAAATGAAAATATTTTTGAAAACTACAAGTCTCATGCGTTTTAGTGGTGAAAAATAATTTTAAAAATCGTTCGGGAAATGAGTTTACTCCCTGGGCACTTTCTTCGTATACATTCGACTATACGGGCCGAGTCCGGAAATTTACGGGAAATCGCGGGTGTTCGGTTGCCGGCGAATTAAACTGCTTTCATTCTGCGTCTCATCAAAAATGAAAACATTTTTCAAAACTAAAAGTCTCATGGGTTTTAGTGGTGAAAAAATCATTATAAAAATATTTCGGGAAATGAGTTTCCTCCCTGGGTACTTTCTTTGTATACATTCGACTATACGGGCCGAGCCCGGGATTTACGGGAAATCGCGGGTTTTCGTTTACCGGCGATTAAACTGCTTTCATTCGGCGTCTCATCAAAAATGAAAATATTTTTGAAAACTACAAGTCTCATGCGTTTTAGTGGTGAAAAAATAATTTTAAAAATCGTTCGGGAAATGAGTTTACTCCCTGGGCACTTTCTTCGTATACATTGGACTATACGGGCCGAGCCCGAGATTTACGGGAAATCGCGGGTGTTCGGTTGCCGGCGAATTAAACTGCTTTCATTCTGCGTCTCATCAAAAATGAAAACATTTTTCAAAACTACAAGTCTCATGGGTTTTTGTGGTGAAAAAAATCATTATAAAAATCTTTCGGGAAATGAGTTTCCTCCCTGGGTACTTTCTTTGTATACATTCGACTATACGGGCCGAGCCCGGGATTTACGGGAAATCGCGGGTTTTCGTTTACCGGCGATTAAACTGCTTTCATTCGGCGTCTCATCAAAAATGAAAATATTTTTGAAAACTACAAGTCTCATGGGTTTTAGTGGTGAAAAAATAATTTTAAAAATCGTTCGGGAAATGAGTTTACTCCCTGGGTACTTTCTTCGTATACATTCGACTATACGGGCCGAGCCCGGATTTACGGGAAATCGCGGGTGTTCGGTTTGCCGGCGATTAAACTGCTTTCATTCTGCGTCTCATCAAAAATGAAAACATTTTTGAAAACTACAAGTCTCATGGGTTTAGTGGTGGAAAAAATAATTTTAAAAATCGTTCGGGAAATGAGTTTACTTCCTGGGTACTTTCTTTGTATACATTCGACTATACAGGCCGAGCCCGGGATTTACGGGAAATTGCGAGTTTTCGGTTGCCGGCGATTAAACTGCTTTCATTCAGCGTCTAATCAAAAATGAAAACATTTTTGAAAACTGCAAATCTCATAGGTTTTAGTGGTGAAAAAATAATTTTAAGAATCGTTCGGGAAATGAGTTTACTCCCTGGATACTTTTCTTTGTATACATTCGACTTTACGGGCCGGGCGCGGGATTTACGGGAAATCGCGGTTTTTCGTTTACCGGCGATTAAACTGCTTTCATTCGGCGTCTCATCAAAAATGAAAATATTTTTGAAAACTAAAGTCTCATGCGTTTTAGTGGTGAAAAAATAATTTTAAAAATCGTTCGGGAAATGAGTTTACTCCCTGGGTACTTTCTTTGTATACATTCGACTATACGGGCCAAGCCCGGGATTTACGGGAAATTGCGGGTTTTGGGTTGCCGACGATTAAACTGCTTTCATTCAGCGTCTCATCAAAAATGAAAACATTTTTGAAAACTAAAGTCTCATGGGGTTTAGTGGTGAAAAAATAATTTTAAAAAACCTTTCGGGAAATGAGTTTACTCCCTGGGTACTTTCTTTGTATACATTCGACTATACGGGCCGAGCCCGGGATTTACGGGAAATTGCGCGTTTTCGGTTGCCGGCGATTAAACTGCTTTCGTTCAGCGTCTCATCAAAAATGAAAACATTTTTGAAAACTACAAGTCTCATGAGTTTTAGTGGTGAAAAAATAATTTTAAAAATCGTTCGGGAAGTGAGTTTACTCCCTGGATACTTTTCTTTGTATACATTCGACTTTACGGGCCGGGCGCGGGATTTACGGGAAATCGCGGTTTTTCGTTTGCCGGCGATTAATCTGCTTTCATTCGGCGTTTCATCAAAAATGAAAATATTTTTGAAAACTACAAGTCTCATGCGTTTTAGTGGTGAAAAAATAATTTTAAAAATCGTTCGGGAAATGAGTTTACTCCCTGGGCACTTTCTTCGTATACATTCGACTATACGGGCCGAGTCCGAAATTTACGGGAAATCGCGGGTGTTCGGTTGCCGGCGAATTAAACTGCTTTCATTCTGCGTCTCATCAAAAATGAAAACATTTTTCAAAACTAAAAGTCTCATGGGTTTTAGTGGTGAAAAAATCATTATAAAAATATTTCGGGAAATGAGTTTCCTCCCTGGGTACTTTCTTTGTATACATTCGACTATACGGGCCGAGCCCGGGATTTACGGGAAATCGCGGGTTTTCGTTTACCGGCGATTAAACTGCTTTCATTCGGCGTCTCATCAAAAATGAAAGTATTTTTGAAAACTACAAGTCTCATGCGTTTTAGTGGTGAAAAAATAATTTTAAAAATCGTTCGGGAAATGAGTTTACTCCCTGGGCACTTTCTTCGTATACATTGGACTATACGGGCCGAGCCCGAGATTTACGGGAAATCGCGGGTGTTCGGTTGCCGGCGAATTAAACTGCTTTCATTCTGCGTCTCATCAAAAATGAAAACATTTTTCAAAACTACAAGTCTCATGGGTTTTAGTGGTGAAAAAATCATTATAAAAATATTTCGGGAAATGAGTTTCCTCCCTGGGTACTTTCTTTGTATACATTCGACTATACGGGCCGAGCCCGGGATTTACGGGAAATCGCGGGTTTTCGTTTACCGGCGATTAAACTGCTTTCATTCGGCGTCTCATCAAAAATGAAAATATTTTTGAAAACTACAAGTCTCATGGGTTTTAGTGGTGAAAAAATAATTTTAAAAATCGTTCGGGAAAAGAGTTTACTCCCTGGGCACTTTCTTCGTATACATTGGACTATACGGGCCGAGCCCGAGATTTACGGGAAATCGCGGGTGTTCGGTTGCCGGCGATTAAACTGCTTTCATTCTGCGTCTCATCAAAAATAAAAACATTTTTGAAAACTACAAGTCTCATGGGGTTTAGTGGTGAAAAAATAATTTTAAAAATCGTTCGGGAAATGAGTTTACTTCCTGGGTACTTTCTTTGTATACATTCGACTATACAGGCCGAGCCCGGGATTTACGGGAAATTGCGAGTTTTCGGTTGCCGGCGATTAAACTGCTTTCATTCAGCGTCTAATCAAAAATGAAAACATTTGTGAAAACTGCAAATCTCATAGGTTTTAGTGGTGAAAAAATAATTTAAAAATCGTTCGGGAAATGAGTTTACTCCCTGGGTACTTTTCTTTGTATACATTCGACTTTACGGGCCGGGCGCGGGATTTACGGGAAATCGCGGTTTTTCGTTTGCCGGCGATTAAACTGCTTTCATTCGGCGTTTCATCAAAAATGAAAATATTTTTGAAAACTACAAGTCTCATGGGTTTTAGTGGTGAAAAAATAATTTTAAAAATCGTTCGGGAAATGAGTTTACTCCCTGGGCACTTTCTTCGTATACATAGGACTATACGGGCCGAGCCCGAGATTTACGGGAAATCGCGGGTGTTCGGTTGCCGGAGATTAAACTGCTTTCATTCTGCGTCTCATCAAAAATGAAAACATTTTTGAAAACTACAAGTCTCATGCGTTTTAGTGGTGAAAAAATAATTTAAAAAATCGTTCGGGAAATGAGTTTACTCCCTGGGTGCTTTCTTTGTATACATTCGACTATACGGCTCGACGACGTTAAGGTACGGTCTGCAAAATACACGCTTTTTACTTTTTGAATTTTTGCTGACTTTGTTGCTTTGTTATAATGATTTTGTTAACCGCTGTACCAAACTCGAATTATATTTGGTCAGTAGAACCCTTCGACTTTCATAAAACATATCGTCCCTTGGATAATGTTGGCTCTTTCATGGGAAATGTGAGAAAGTTTAAGAGGTATGAAAAATAGTATATTTTCGCTTGGGGCAGGCTGAATTTTTACAATCATGCGTTCAAACTTTATTTTTATAATACCCAAACACATGCTTTGACCATATCTTACATGGTATATATCCAGATTAAAGAGGAAAGTATTAATATTTTAGGATTTCCCCCCTTAAATTTGATTATTTTGACGTTGTAGCTGCTTTTTGGGATGATATTAAGTTTTCTGGTTAACTTGTGACTTATACCATGTGAGAAATGTTAAAAGTATTGTTTTTACTAAGTATTTCAGTTATTTGTTTGTTTTATTAAGCAAAATTCAGCTAGCCCCAAGCATATTTTTTCTCTGGTGTCTTTCAAAACTTTCCAGTAGCCGCCATTACTTGGTCTGCATTTTTCTGGAGAAGACTTTATGTGCCGCGAAGGTCCCTGCCGCCATATTTAACAAACCTTACCCAGGCAACAGATTAAAAAAAAACCGGTTTGTAGCTAGTTTGTTTGTTTATACATCTGATAAAACAATAAAAAACAGTCAGTATTAGCTAATCTTAGTCCAGAATCTAATTAATCTAAGTTCTGTCTAGCTAACAAGCTAGGAGAAATGATTTATATTTTGTGAGGGAAGCATATCAACAAGCAATTTCAGACTTAGCTAGCTAGCCTAGCTACTATCTTAATTTTTTTTTATTGTACTGGGCAAGTTGAATTTTAAACCCTATGACAGTCAGGGAAATCCTCTTAATTAATCTGTACAGCTTAATTCAGATGTCAGCTTAATTAGGATGTATGATACAGTCTAATTAGGCGTTTTACAGCTTAGTTAAGATGTACAAAACTTTGATCGTCTAAAACACACATTTAACTGAATTTTAGCATCTATCTAACTGAATAAATCCAATATTTCCAGCATATAAACATCTCCAGTACATTAGTTTTTTCGTAGCACCCCGGAGATCCGCTAAATTTGAAGTTTTCAAAATATCCGTTTAAATAGGATGTATCACGTGACGTGACATCCTAACTAGGATGCAGTACAGCTTAAATAGACTATCACTAACAATGAACCATCGTTTATAGTTCATATCTTTTGAAACCGTGGTGCTGGAAATACCGTTCTTCTTTTATAATATAGTGGTGAAACTGACGATGAAAGAGCTGCAGCGGTGATTCTACTACAATTTACATTTTTCGAGAAATCAGGGAAAAACGTTTTTACCTCCTAATTTAGATGTATGTCACCTAATTAAGCTGTATGATACAGCTTATTTAGGAGATCTCCAAATTAAGCTATACAGCTTAATTAAGAGGATTTCCCTGACTGTATGACACCTCTATATGATGCCCACTTTTTTCTTTGCGACTTCTTTCCGTTTAAAACACTTCTTATTGAAAGTGTGAAACACTTTCTCTTTTACAAACTTAAAAATTTCCAGACCAAATTCTTGTTTGTAATATTGATTCAGCTGGATTGATCTGAGTTGTGTAGATTTGCTTGTTTTGATTTTGCTTTTAAAAATTCACTTTCCTGTAAATTAGAAACAGTTTCTACTTTTCAGCGGTGTTATTTCAATGTTAACTCTTAACCAATCAGAACGCAATCTCCAGTGTTTATTCTTAAAAAAACTCATTACTAGAAAGACTTCAAAATAACTGCCTTTGTATTTAATACCCGAAAGGGTCTTACATTTAACGTTAAATTTAAAACTTGTTTTCTGTCACTTTTAAGAATCAAAAAGTTATTTCACAGCTCATTTGCCAACAAATATGTCATCATTTTATAAGAACACAAAAAAATAAGAACAGCCTCAAGCTCAAATAATTTTTTCACTAGGAACAACCTGGGTCTGAATTTTGCCCTATAATAAACCCATCACAAACTTATGGCTTGCTTGTTCATGAGCACAATTACAGAGTTCCCTCAGCAACAAAAGACCTAAAATTATTGCATAAATTGGAATAAAATAAGGAATTTTTAAGTTGTAAAACAGATAAGAATAAGATAGGCTGGAAGAAGTATAAAAAAATATGAACAGCTAGCCTGATTTTAATCGTTCTCATTGAAAAAAATGTGTTTTCAGCTTGAAATGTTTCTTAAAGAAAATCTATGTATAGATGTTGATGTTTTAATATTCTTTACTTTGTTTTGTAAATGTAATTCACATGCTTGATACTGGTTCAAATCCAGTTCCTTTAAAAAAAGGGTAGCTCAATGGTAGAGCAAAGCATATTTATTGTTAAATTTTCTTTTTAATTTCAATTATTTTATTGGTTATGGTTATTTTTAGAAACCATACTTTTGTATAGCTATTGAATGTACTGATATTTATCATATTCAACTAGGAAATACATCAATGTCAAATTTATTTTCTTGTATAGCTAGCCAGCTGTTTTATATTTTGTTACTTTTTTTTTCTTATGGCTCATCCAAGAATTATGAAAAGATCTAATAGCACAAAAACACTAATTTAAAAAAAAAAAAGCTATCAGGTATATTATTATTTGGCACATTTGGCATATTAATATCATTAAATTTCTGTTGCTTATTTTATTTTTTTCGTTTGTTGTTGTTTTTCCCCCGGGTCTGAACTATACAGCGACAAAGTAACTGGTACACTGGAATACTCGTCCATGATTGGCTCGTTGTAACGGACAGGATAAAGTAGACGCGCAACGAAATGCATTCTGCTGTAACACCCTCGTTTCCAGTGTCCTGTCTCTATAACTCTGATGCTTTGGGAACGAAATTGCTATTTTGTCCAATCACGTTTGCGTATTACTAGGGCGGCAAAATACGATATTTTTTTTCAAGGCGGGAAGGAATAGCAGAAATTTTAGTGGCGGTATCGTAAATGTAGTGAAAATGTCGATTATTGATCCGCTTAGTTGTGGTTGTGTGAAAATAGGATCGTACGTCATTTTGACAACAGATACACCACTACAACAAATTCAGAGCGAAAATAAAAAAGTATTTAATGGTCGTGTTTATAACTACAGGTACAGGGAATTAAAGCAGAAATATGGTGACATTGTTAACTCTGTCGACTACAAGACCTTTATACGCAATTTTCCAAAAATAGTCGAAAATGTTCGCGGATTAGCAAAACGTAACCCGACCTTGAGAGACCAGTTATTAGAATGTTTTTCTCTGCAAGCTTGGTTCAATTTAACACCAGAGAAAAAGAAAAAACACACTTTCCAAAACTGCCTTGGTTGTCAAGAACAACACCTACAGCAGCTGACGTTATTTGCCGTTAAAAAGGCGTCGTTAAAAATTAAAGCCGAAAAAAGTGGTTTGTTCCGGAAAAAAGAAATTAAGGTTTGTTGTTTTATCATTAAATTTAAATAATACAATAAAATAAATTACGCTACATACATATAAAAACTATTTTTTTAACGTATATATAGAATCGACTTGACAATGCAGTATGCGTACTTGATGACGAGTTTGCATCTAAGTACAATACGTCATTTACATCCCAGTTTAAAACGTTGGTACTGGAGAAAGACGAAAACGAAAAACGTGATCTTTTGCGCTCCGTTAAAAAAGATATTGAGAATCAATGGTCAGAAACAGCAGTTGAACGGTAACCAGATTACATTAGTAACCAATTTCGACATCTAAAATAGTAAACACACAAGAATTAACGACCTTAACTTATAATTTGCTGTTTAAATTTTTAACATTTCAGTACTTTGCAGTAATTCTAATAAGAATGTTGATATCATAGAAACTGTCGAATGTGCGTTAATTTAATTGCAATATTTTTTATAGCGCCTATGGAGTCCCTGTCTCCCTAAGACACAGAAACAAACTGCGTTTACATTCAAGCTTTGAAAATAAGGTTGATGCTATAAATCGCACAAATGAAAATGTCGCAAAAAAAACTCAGGTAAATAATGTTCTAAACTAATTGTATACAATCATAAAATGGCATTTTATATATGGGTAATGTACGCTTTTTGTAGGGCTTAAAACGACCATACGATCATACTGGACCACTGGAAAACTTCCAGTGGAACAAAAAAGAGTGTCTGGAGGAAGTCCAGGGCTATGCAGACGGACACAAAATTAACTTTGCCGATCTAGCAAGGCGACATAAACTAAGAAATATGAACGGTCAGTATACTTGGCAAAAAAGACTTTACATATTTAGACTCAACATCAACAACTTTAAGGATATTTCCCTACCAGTGGATGCAACGAATGACAAAGTACATGAGACATTAAAAGGGAAAATTTTGAATGGAGAATACTCACTTGGTGAACTTCTAATTCCACAAAATTTCACCAGGGTGGTTCTAAAAGAAAACAAAATTATGGAGGAAACAGTGCAAGTGAGTGGACGAAAAATGTCACTAAAGAAAATACGGGAAGACATGCTACAAAAACATCTACCCTTCATGAGATTTAGGTTATTATCTTACTGTTTGATCCTTTTAGTAGTCCTTTATTTTCAATAATTTTGGGCTAGTGGCTAGCTTGCACAATTTCTTTTATCTTTCAGGAGAAATAATGAATGTTAAGGTTAACCTATTGATAAGTCTAAAAAATTTCAAAGATCTTAACAAACATTTTTTTTGTTATTAGGTCAGATGCTGATTACGACAACATGTCGAAAGATGACGTTATAAAACATTTAAAAAGAATTGGAGAATACAATTCTGAAAGCTGTTTTGAGAAATTAAAACATTCTTTGAAATGTTTTGAAAGACGACGTCACTTAATATTTTGGCATGATGGATCCTCGATTGCTAGTCATAGTCACCTTTTAATGCTTGTGTCATGCATGTAGGATCCTGCTTTGTTCCTAACCGACGAAGAATATTATTTAAATACCAATATAAGGATAAATGTACAAGCCATTGTGGAAAAACCGGAGCTTTACCTCTTGGCAAGATGCCCTTCCACAGATCAACAACTTCTATATTCGAATGAACGTATTAAGGACATCATGGCCATGGAAGAAAGCATTGGATATGACATTATCGATGTTATGCGTTTCTTTAAGGGTGATAGTCCTGCAGCTTCATTTGAATCAGGTCAGCAGAAAGGTGGAAATTACTTTTGCTTCTCGTGTCCGGTGCATGCAGATTGTGTTGCTAGTCTCGTACATACCTTCAATTTAAAGCATCTTTCTCTACAAGATCGTATCAGCCACGTATTAAAATCTGTTTCTTCTGCAGATAAATTAAATAATGGTGCCGTAAAACTTTATGACGGATTGAAGAAACATGAATTGATAAATGAACTTCACCAACGTAATGTAAAATTTTCTTGTGATCTTCCTGCAAAGAATTAAGCCATTTGTTGCAAGCAGAAATGCATGGCATTCAACGACTTCCGGCATTGGTGTTTGGCAAACACAATTGCTCGTTGTCAGAACTTAACTTAGAGAAATATGAAGTGTTGAACAATGAGGCCCCTACATGATGTATCAAATCACATAAAAAACATCTACTGTGAGCTACCGCATCATGTACAGCAAAAAAAGGCAAAATTACTAGCAGTGATTGATGCTTCATTTAACAACAAAGAAGCTAAAAATTCTTCAGACTATCATAAAAGTTTGCTAATTGTTACGAACTGGGCATTGGATAATTTGAAGGGTAAATATCGATCTCGTTTCAAATTTTTTCTATCTTAAATATCCTTCAGTTATTGGCAAAAATTATTAAAATCTCAAAAATTTTAGAAACAGAATAACTCCCAAAACTCTTTATAGTATTTATATTTTGACAATTGTACTTTTTTAGCTTTAAAAATGATTAATCCTTTATAGGACATTTCACATCAACATTGCTCCAGTCACTTTGTGAAATTATGGAACTGTTGTACCTGCCAGACAGTAAAAGAAACGTTCAAAACATCTTGCGGTTAGTAAATGCAACACATGTGCATGCAATGATAATAAAAATCAATCTACGTGGAAAACTGAAATCCCTAACATCTAGAAAATTCTTTGGTGTCTATTATCATTCACTGATAAGGCATTCAAGTACACAATTGCGCATTGTTTCTGGTCGCACAGCTAACACAGAAAAGGAGGAAGCTTTTTTTAATCCTATAAAAACCATGACCAAACTTACGTCAAACAACCACACAGAAAACGTAATTTGTAATGCTCTAATTAGAGTACAAGCATCGGCAAAACTAGGAGAAGGTAATATACCAGAAGATCACCATGATAACATGTTTGAATCTCTTTATCAAACAATAAAGAAAACATTAACAGGTAAATAAAAAAATAATTCATTGATTCAGTCATTTAGCTGTTTGTATGCACGTGTAAGATCAAATGTATTCTCAGATAAACAAAAACTTTGGTCAATTTTTTTTTAAATTTAGATGTTGGTCTTGAGCCAAATTTCCACAACATATTTCTGTAGTTTTGGAACAAATCACATCAATTTAATGTCCATTCAGAACAATCATTCCTCCTTATTCTAATTCTATTTGAAACACCATGTAGGTGGAAATTTAACTTGACTCCAGTGTCTACTTACTAAAGAGTTGTGTAATTGCTTCCATTAAATTCATAGGAACATTGATACCTTTCCACTGGATAGAGAAATATCCAAGAGATCACGAATGCTACTTGAAAAGAATAGCAGACTTCTTGTTGGATACCCATAAGTGGTGGCAAGAAACAAGGGAAGGCATCTTTTTTAAGAATGTTACAGGATCAACCAGATGACAGTATGCTGCAACTGCACCACTACCGATCGTCAACTCTGCAAAAAGAAGAACAGAACCTTCAACGGTACTGTCTATTACTATAAGTTACTTCATTAGTTAATATATATACTAGTCAATAAGGTCCATGGAAAAATAATAATTAATAACTTTAATTTAAAGTAAGATATTGACGTTAAAGTAGTAATATTGACGTTACGCCGTAACGTCTGAAAATTTAAAATTTGAGAAGTTTTTCGGTTACATCAAAGAAAAATAAACACATTAATTTTGCCTGTCAGACACACACACTCTCTGTATTATTATAAGAGATAATCAGCCCTTGTAATTCAGCAATTTAAGTGTCACCAATGAATTGTTGTTTCAATTTCTATGCACTGTTTGTCAAGAAAGTGTAGTGTTGATTTTATCAAACAAACAAAGTTTATTACACAAGTTGTGTGTATTGCATACAAATAAGTTTGAGACAGTCCCTGACCAAAATTGAATAAAAAAAACACAACAACAACAAAACAGGAAGACCTTATGAAAAACTGAATATAATATAAAAATGTTGTGCTTTTAGATTGTGGGAAAAATGTTTAATGAATATTCACAAAGTACCTGCGTTGAAGGTTACGTAGACAACGAAAATGTTAACATAAAAACCCTCAAAATAAAAGGAAATTATGCTGACGAACACCAACATAGCTACTTCAACAATTCAAAAAGTTTCAGATACCCACCAAACACATCTGCCCCTGTTTCCACCACAACAATCATCCACACCAAAAAAAAGTATTATCCAACAATTACCATTATCTCCACAAGTTTTACCAGCTAACACAACAAACCAGGTAAAGATTCAAAGAAAGATAACATTTACTGGCTTAATATTTCAACCACCAAAATTTGTTTTTAATTCATCCACCTCAAAATTGTCCAAAACATCTTTAATGCTAAAAACAGTTATTGGCGATATTCCTCTTGTGTGGAAATATGACAAATTGAGAAAGCAAATGAAGGCAAGTAGAAGTATAACACGAAGTGTGAATATGGTCTTGTTGTGGCAGAAGTAGAAGTTAAGCTTAAACTTATAGAGGAAAAAAAAGAACAGAGTTAAAAACTTTAGAAATAAACTGTATAAAAAGTGCAACTGTGTTAACGTTAAAACCAAAAAACGAAGAAGAATGCATTAAATATGAAAAAGTTACTAACAATTTTAAAGTACTGTGACGCACTGAAAAGAGATCTGAATATATAAATATTTGACATGAAACTCTGTAAAAATTGAACTTTATATAAATTGTTAAATATACACTACGTTCATTGAGGCTTATATTGCAAAAAATTATTTTATTATTACACAGCTTTCATAATTAAGAATTGCATTTGAGCGACTTTCTTTAATTTGATTTTTACTGCTGTTGCAGGAATTACTTTACAATATTTATACGTATAGCTATATACTATTTAATCATCATTCATCATCATTCTCGGCTTAACGTCCGTTTTCATGCTAGCATGGGTTGGACGGGGTATATTAATGACCCTCTTCCAATCTGATCTAGACTGTGTTAGATCTAAACTCAACTTCCTCTGTATCAAGTCTGTCCTTATAACCTCCTGCCAAGTCTTTCTCGGTCTGCCTCTGGGCTTTGCCCAGGAACTATCAAGTCTCTACACTTTCTTACCCAATTATCCTCCTCTATTCTTTCCAAGTGCCCCAGCCAATTCAATCTTCTTATCTGGATAACATCTTTAATTCTATGGACACTTAGCCTGTTTCTTAGCTCATCTGAACTCTTCTGTCTCTCAGACTGGCGTTACACATCCACCTAACCATTCTCATATCATTCCTTTCTAAACGGTCAAGATCTTCCTGCTTCACTGCCCATGTCTCACTACCGTAACAACATAACACTTCTTACACAGGCCTCATACAACCTACCTTTTACCTCAATTGACAAGACTCTGCTAGTCAACAAAGGAAGTAATCTCTGAACTTTTTCCAAGCAGAACCTATCCTGCAAGTAACACTTCTTCCAACACCCCCTTCACTGCCCAACATATCACCTAAGTAACAGAAGTTCTCAACTATCTCTAACGAGCCACTGTTGTACATCATTAAAGCTGGAAATACTTCATTCTCTATAATCTCACCTTTGCAACGCTTGCATACAAACTGAATGTCAGCTCTTAACCTTCCACTAATGTGGGATAAAAAACTAAAAACAATTTCCTAATCGTGAAAGTTTTCTTCTAGTGTGCCTGAAGGGTTAAGTTTCAAACTTTCAACTTTATATTACTTGTGCTAACAAAATCTTCTGATGTAGAAATAATTATATAAATAAGGAAGGCTGTGACAGCTTTTTTAGTGTTAAAAATACTATACTATATATTGAGATACATAGCTAGCTAGCTAGTAAATTATATAGCTACCTGCCATAATTAGAATTGAGTTACTTATATATATTATATAGTCATATGTACAGTAAACTTTACTGATGTTTCTAGCAGGCTATGTAGGCAGTAGTAAATATTTTTAGCAGTAAGTTATATATAGCTAGCTATTAGCAGAATCAAGAGGCTTTAGAAATAGCTGGAAGCCAGATTATTTCAAAAAGCTTTAAGAAAAACATAAGGTATGATTATAACATATTGAGAATAACGTTATAAATAAACTTACCACAAACTTGGTATGAATCCTACTTCGTAATATTGTTTTTTCTGTTTGAAACACTACCAGCACAAATCTCAAGAACCCTTTTTTCGTCGAAAAGCCACTGCGCGCACGTTTTGCCTTTACCGAAAAATTTCCAGACCAGATGGCGCGTTAAAATATTCATTCGCCCGATACACGGCTTGCCTACGGCGAGTTAAAAACTTTAAACCCCGTAAATGTACCTTAACGTCGACGAGGGGCCGAGCCCGGGATTTACGGAAAATCGCGGTTTTTCGTTTGCCGGCGATTAAACTGCTTTCATTCGGCGTTTCATCAAAAATGAAGATATTTTTGAAAACTACAAGTCTCATGCGTTTTAGTGGTGAAAAAATAATTTTAAAAATCGTTCCGGAAATGAGTTTACTCCCTGGGTACTTTTCTTTGTATACATTCGACTATACGGGCGAAGCCCAGGATTTACGGGAAATCGCAGGTTTTCGTTTACCGGCGATTAAACTGCTTTCATTCGGCGTTCTCATCAAAAATGAAAATATTTTTGAAAACTACAAGTCTCATGGGTTTTAGTGGTGAAAAAATAATTTTTAAAAATCGTTCGGGAAATGAGTTTACTCCCTCACGTCCGTCTGGAAGCCCGTAAAAGTGGAAAGTTATTATGCGCATGCGCAAATATCAAAGTTCCGTGGACAACGGTTTTTTGTTATATTTTTCCTCGATGCGTGGCTACACCTGTCTGAAAAAAACACTTCAATCTGAAGTTAGAAAACTGTAGTACCCTGCCTAAGAACTTATATCGCAAGAAGTGTGACCAAGGTATACGGAAAACAAAAACATTGGACTTTGAACCGGTTTAGCAAGTTTGCGAGTAAATTAAACCTAGTCGATCACCACGAATTTTCGCTAACTTTGAACACAGATTTTGACATATTTAAAAGTTTTTTGGAAACTGTGATAACTTTTACTGAAAAATTGATCTTTTGCCAACTCAAACATTTAAATCAAATAAACCTAACAATTAGTTTCAAAAAAAAATATAAAGGAAAAAGGGAAGTTCGGGGTAGCTAGCATATTCATAATGGCTGACATGTTTCACAGAAGAAAACTTAAGCTACCTGTGATCGAATATGTTCAAGCCAAATTAAAGAAAGAACAGTACCACCTTGAAATATTTCTGAAATGGTAAATCTGCCTTTTACATAGACATTAAAATGATAAAGCAGATGTACACCAGCAAAAATTTGCTTAAATTGTTTATGCCAAAATGGAAAATAGCCAAACAAGAAATTTCTACATTGGCAACCACATTTCAAGTATCAACTGGGAACAACATTCTGACAATTGTTCAGTTTGTCAGCTAGTCCCAAAAATAAAAAAACGTGGCAGGCCACCAAAAAAGAGCAACAAAGGATAGGCAGAGGTAGAAGAAAAAGCAATGATTTGATTTGGAACAGAGAAGCTATTACATCACTACGGTCAATTACACCAAAGGATGTTTTTTCCACATGACAAATTAAATATAAATTAACATCAGCAAGATACATAATCCACACTTAAGGCTTTGTTTGTGACATCTGTTTGCAAATATTTCATTCTCCAGTTATTCTCCAAGAATGTCAGCATTTCATTCTTGTTTAAAACTGCATTTTAACGAAAATCGAAGGCAGAAGAATAAGCGAAACAGTATGTCCTTCATGCGGTAGTCAATTTTCAATATTAAGTCCAAGCACAAATGTTACAGCTATGCTGCGATGTCTCCAAATTGAGTGCATAGATAAATGTGGCAAAACCTTCTCTGTTGCGGATATTGAAAAAATTCCATCTTATTGCAATGAATTAAAAAAGCAACAAGCACTCCAGCAATGAAGGTCAATGACATTTTTATGATGGACGATGTCTCAAAAATTCCAAGAGAAGTGGAAGACGCAGCACTTCATGTAATCAAGCAGAAGTTAGCCAGTAGCAATTCGGGTGTTGCGGAATTTAAATCTGGTGGCCCAAGGGTAAGTGATTGGTCTAAATAAATTAAAGCAAATACATAACAAAAACCTAAATTCTTTTGCTTTGCAAGCATTATTTTTTGAAACTTTTTTTTTGTAAAAAACTTCAACTATAAGAAAAGAAATTTATATCGCACCATTCCATTCCTACTACAAAAAATATTACAATGCTTAAAAATTACATCAATTTTACATGTTGGGTGGATTACAGATTTCACAGAATTTTCCAAAAATTCCAAAATTTGTCTCGCAAATAACTTTCCCTTTTTAGCCTGTGTGCATAACATCAACAAGAAAAGCGTATGTTGAAACTGAAACAAGCGTCTACCCGAACAGTAAAGATTAGAGGGAACATTATTCGCAAAAGCATTGATACAATAGCTGGATCAAATATAGAATCATTGACTCGACAAACATCAGCACTGGTGAAATCATTTGATGAGGATGAAAGATTGCGGATTTTAAAGTTGGGAAATATCCCACCAGTAATAATTGATGAAGAAGTATGGTGGCAATGAAGGCGGACATGGGTGTACCTTGGGAGAAATAAAAACAATGGCAAGGTACACTGTTTTTAAACAAGACCATTTTAAACGGTTGCTAAACAATTAGGCTGGGCCGAATAAGTGCTGAAACTAGAAAATTGTTTATAAAAAAATGTAAGATCATGATAAAGAGTATTTAATGAAATTATCTAATTAAATTTACCTTGATATTCTTTAAACAGGTGGCTGAAAACATTTAATGTAAAGCCAGCCTCGATTGGTAAGCAACGAGATTTAGCGAAATCATGGTCCGGTGATGAATTCATGGTTGAGGAGACACCATTTACAATGGAATCTAAAGAATTCAAAGGAAAGTACGAAATCAGAAGAGCACCTTGGGCATACATTATTGACCTAAGTTTTCATGTTTTGAATCAGTTGGATAAACTTAATGAGTAAGATACTGTTCATAACACAGATTGACATTGTTGATACTATTCATTAGGCACAAAACATGCTTGTTAACTTAAATTTTGTACATTCCCTTAAGATGCAGTTTAATTAAGCACCATATTGGATTGGGAAACGAGGTTCATGTGAAGATAGGTGGTGACCATGGTGGTGGCTCATTCAAAATGAGCTACCAAATTTGTAACGTAGAAAAGCCAAAAAACAAACGCAACACAATTGTTTTTTCCTACTTTGAAGCAAAAGACTACAGGTTGAACCTAAAAGTTGCATTGGAATCCTTTAAAAATCAGGTAGAAAGACTTCAAACCAGTAAATGGATGTAAGTATATATTTTCTGTACTTGGTGAATAAAATATTTCTGTCAAAAATGACCTATACTTTTAATTAAATTCAGGAATCATCAAATACGCATATTTATGTTTGGAGATTATGCATTCTTGTGTGCAGCGTATGGGCTTACAGGAGCAAATGGTAACTCTCAATTTTTGAAAACAATTGGACATTTAACATATTTTTCAGAATGTTAATTTCACTTTTAGTATTTGGAAAATTTTAGTGGCATAATTTCATGTGGCGTGATACCTTTTTTGTTAACCTAGGTCGTCATTGTTGCTTGTATTGTGACATTACATATTCCCAAATGCAAGTGTCAAAAATGGAACGACAAATTTTTGGGACCCGTACTTTGGAATCTTTGAAAAATGATTTTCAAAGTTTCATGCTGGATGGAGGAAACATAAAGAGAGCTAAACTCTTTAATAATGTTATTAGTGAGCCATTATTTAATGTCCCCATTGATCAGGTATAACTATAATTTTACTTTTTTTCAAAGTTGACTTACCATTGATCAGGTATAACTATAATTTTACTTTTTTTCAAAGTTGACTTACCAGTCAAAATATTTTATCAATATTTTGTTATACAACGTAAATTTAGTTTAGTTTTCTATATTTAGGTTGCTCCCCCTGTATTACACATATCATTGTGGACATACTTGAAATTTTTCAACATGCTTGAAGAAAGATGCAGAATGTTGGATTTAAAAATTGCCAATGCAGAGGAAGGAATATCAACAAGCGACAGTGATATTACCATCTTCGCTGAATTACATACGCAAGTAAAAACTTGCAATACAAAATTGATGATTGTTATGAAAAAGTTAAGTTAGTTAATGATGCAATTTGAAAACATGCTTGAAAATCCAGAAAAAGAAGAAGAAAGTTAGGGAGATTTTTGAACCACAAATGGAATATTTCCAGAATAAAGCGGTAGAAAAGGTATCTAGTTGTTTTGCAATATTGAAAAAAAAATTGGTTTTGAAATTTTGATAACAAATGCAATTGTGTCTTGTTTTACTAGGAGGAAGAATTGTCAAAGTTGATGAAATCACCAGTGCTTAAAAAAACCTATGGACCATGTGTACAAAAGCTGGACGAGACATTATGTCAACTTCATGTACAAAGACAAGCTTATCATGGAAAGAGTTTTGTTGGTAATCACGTCCACAAAATGCTAAAGGTTAAAATCAATTTCATAGCTTTCAGCAAAAGTTCAAAATTAAAATATTGTTCCTTTTGTTTTCAGGTGTCCCCAGCCGAAATAATGATCTGCTAGTTATAGGTTTCTGTATTTTTGGGGCTAGTCACTTTAAATATTTACTATTACCACATTTTTTATTTTTCTCTCTCTTTAGGTTGATAATATCGTGAAACTGTGCAACTCATTGCCAATTTTAATCACACAACTTGGATTTCGCGCAAGTAATGTTCATTTTGAATCAATTAGCATCAGTCAACAATTTAAAGAGTTGTTTTTAAAATATTCAAAATGTCACAACCTCATGAGTAAAAGCGAATTGTTTGACGATAAAAGTTGACAGAACTGCGTAAGTTAGCTATATATATACTGTAAGTTGTATATAGATATCTAAAATGTATATACGCCATTTTATATATCATTTAGGAAACGCCATATCTGATATGATGATTTACTACCGTCAAACTTGGCCAAATGGGACACTGCAGATGAGGCCAAAAGTGCAGTCAAAAAAACGTAAGAAACGGAGGAATGAACAGAACTTACGTACAATAGCAAAACAAACGACATACGTTACCTTTAATCGTATTTTGATATCATTTTTTTCTTGTAAAATTTTCCAAAAATTATCAGCTAAAAACCTTTGCCAGATCAATTATTAGGCTAATGGGAATGGTATTTCTGGAAAGATGAATCATTTGTGAGTCTAAAACATCCAACATCACGCTTTGAAAAACTTCTGAAATTAAATTATTTTACTTCTTCTGCCATAGGTGATAAAAAGAGAGATTTTGAGTACCTCGCTTCTTCCGTTCCAAAGCCTTACAGCGCACGCTGTTGGAATACATCCGTTGTCACACATGCCTGTTTCTACATATTTCCTCGGCTTCTTTTTAAGTCAGCGGTATAATTTTGTTAATAGAGCGCGACCAAAACAAAAACACTATTGTTGATTTTCATGGATTTCTGGAGGGCGCGTGATTTTTATGGCCGCCATCTTGAATTCATTGAAAAAAATTACGCCATGTTTGCGCTTGCGCATAATAACTTTCCATCGCCAAACTAACGTGCCCTGGGTACTTTCTTCGTATACATTGGACTATACGGGCCGAGACCGAGATTTACGGGAAATCGTGGGTGTTCGATTGCCGGAGATTAAACTGCTTTCATTCTGCGTCTCATCAAAAATGAAAACATTTTTGAAAACTACAAGTCTCATTGCGTTTTAGTGGTGAAGAAATAATTTTAAAAAATCGTTCGGGAAATGAGTTTACTTCCTGGGTACTTTCTTTGTATACATTCGACTATACGGGCCGAGCCCGGGATTTACGGGGAAATGCGAGTTTTCGGTTGCCGGCGATTAAACTCCTTTCATTCAGGGTCTCATCAAAAATGAAAACATTTTTGAAAACTACAAGTCTCATGGGGTTTAGTGGTGAAAAAATAATTTTAAAATCGTTCTGGAAATGAGTTTACTCCCTGGGTAATTTCTTTGTATACATTCGACTATACGGGCCGAGCCCGGGATTTACGGAAAATCGCGAATTTTCGGTTTTCGGCGATTAAACTGCTATCATTCGGCGTCTGATCAAATATGAAAACATTTTCAAAACTACAAGTCTCATGGGTTTTAGTGGTGAAAAAATCATTATAAAATATTTCGGGAAATGAGTTTCCTCCCTGGGTACTTTCTTTGTATACATTCGACTATACGGGCCGAGCCCGGGATTTACGGGAAATCGCGGGTTTTCGATTAACCGGCGATTAAACTGCTTTCATTCGCGTCTCATCAGAAATGAAAATATTTTTGAAAACTACAAGTCTCATGGGTTTTAGTGGTGAAAAATAATTTTAAAAATCGTTCGGGAAATGAGTTTACTCCCTGGGCACTTTCTTCGTATACATTGGACTATACGGGCCGAGCCCGAGATTTACGGGAAATCGCGGGGTGTTCGTTTGCCGGCGATTAAACTGCTTTCATTCTGCGTCTCATCAAAAATGAAAACATTTTTGAAAACTACAAGTCTCATGGTTTTAGTGGTGAAAAAATAATTTTAAAAATCGTTCGGGAAATGAGTTTACTCCCTGGGTACTTTCTTGTATACATTCGACTATACGGGCCGAGCCCGGATTTACGAAATCGCGGTTTGGTTTGGCGATTAAACTGCTTTCATTCGGCGTCTCATCAAAATGAAAACATTTTTCAAAACTACAAGTCTCATGCGTTTTAGTGGTGAAAAAATAATTTTAAAAATCGTTCGGGAAATGAGTTTACTCCCTGGGTACTTTCTTTGTATACATTCGACTATACGGGCCGAGCCGGGATTTACGGGAAATTGCGAGTTTTCGGTTGCCGCGATTAAACTGCTTTCATTCGCGTCTCATCAAAAATGAAAACATTTGAAAACTACAAGTCTCATGGGTTTTAGTGGTGAAAAAATAATTTTAAAAATCGTTCGGGAAATGAGTTTACTCCCTGGGTACTTTTCTTTGTATACATTCGACTTACGGGCCGGCGCGGGATTTACGGGAAATCGCGGGTTTCCTTTCGTTGCCCGGCGATTAAACTGCTTTCATTCGGCGTCTCATCAAAAATGAAAACTATTTTTGAAAACTACAAGTCTCATGGGTTTTAGTGGTGAAAAAATAATTTTAAAAATCGTTCGGGAAATGAGTTTACTCCCTGGGTACTTTTTCTTGGTATACATTCGACTTTACGGGCCGGGCGCGGGATTTACGGGAAATCGCGGGTTTTCGTTTGCCGGCGATTAAACTGCTTTCATTCGGCGTTTCATCAAAAATGAAAATATTTTTTGAAAACTACAAGTCTCGATGCGTTAGTGGTGAAAAAATAATTTTAAAAATCGTTTCGGAAATGAGTTTACTCCCTGGGTACTTTCTTTGTATACATTCGACTATACGGGCGAAGCCCGGGATTTACGGGAAATCGCGGGTTTTTCCGTTTACCGGCGATTAAACTGCTTTCATTCGGGCGTCTCATCAAAAATTGAAAATATTTTTGAAACTACCAAGTCTCATGGGTTTTAGTGGTGAAAAAATTAATTTTTAAAAATGGTTCCTGGAAATGAGTTTACTCCCTGGGTACTTTTCTTTGTATTACATTCGACTATACGGGCGAGCCCGGGATTTACGGGAAATGGCGGGTTTTTCCTTTACCGGCGATTAAACTGCTTTCATTCGGCGTCTCATCAAAAATGAAAATATTTTTGAAAACTACAAGTCTCATGGGTTTTAGTGGTGAAAAAATCATTTTTAAAAATCTTCGGGAAATGAGTTTACTCCCTGGGTACTTTCTTTTGTATACATTCGACTATACGGGCGATCCCGGGATTTACGGGTAAATGCGAGTTTTCGGTTGCCGGCGATTAAAACTGCTTTCATTCAGCGTCTCATCAAAAATGAAAACATTTTTGAAAACTACAAGTCTCATGGGTTTTAGTGGTTGAAAAAATAATTTTAAAAATCGTTCGGGAAGAGAGTTATACTCCCTGGTACTTTCTTTGTATACATTCGACTTTACGGGCCGGGCGCGGGATTTACGGGAAATCGCGGTTTTTTCGTTTGCCGGCGATTAAACTGCCTTTCATTCGGCGTTTCATCAAAAATGAAAATATTTTTGAAAACTACATGTCTCATGCGTTTTAGTGGTGAAAAAATAATTTTTAAAAATCGTTCCGGAAATGAGTTTACTCCCTGGGTACTTTTCTTTTTATACATTCGACTATACGGGCGAAGCCCGGGATTTACGGGAAATCGCGGGTTTTCCTTTACCGGCGATTAAACTGCTTTCATTCGGGCGTCTCATCAAAAATGAAAATATTTTTGAAAACTACAAGTCTCATGGGTTTTAGTGGTGAAAAAATAATTTTAAAAATCGTTCAGGAAATGAGTTTACTCCCTGGGCACTTTCTTCGTATACATTTGACTATACGGGCCGAGCCCGGATTTTACGGGAAATCGGCGGTTTTTCGGTTTGCCGGCGATTAAACTGCTTTCATTCGCGTCTCATCAAAAATGAAAACATTTTTGAAAACTACAAGTCTCATGGTTTTAGTGGTGAAAAAATATTTTAAAAATCGTTCGGGAAATGAGTTTACTCCCTGGGTACTTTCTTTGTATACATTCGACTATACGGGCCGAGCCGGGATTTACGGGAAATCGCGGTTTTCGGTTGCCGGCGATTAAACTGCTTTCATTCGGCGTCTCATCAAAAATGAAAACATTTTTGAAAACTACAAGTCTCATGGGTTTTAGTGGTGAAAAAATAATTTTAAAAATCGTTCGGGAAAGAGTTACTCCCTGGGTACTTTCTTTGTATACATTCGACTTTACGGGCCGGGCGCGGGATTTACGGGAAATCGCGGGTTTTCGTTTGCCGCGATTAAACTGCTTTCATTCGGCGTTCATCAAAAATGAAAATATTTTTGAAAACTACATGTCTCATGGTTTTAGTGGTGAAAAAATAATTTTAAAAATCGTTCGGAAATGAGTTTACTCCCTGGGTACTTTCTTTGTATACATTCGACTATACGGGCCGAGCCCGGATTTACGGGAAAAAATGAAAACATTTTTGAAAACTACAAGTCTCATGGTTTTAGTGGTGAAAAAATAATTTTAAAAATCGTTCGGGAAATGAGTTTACTCCCTGGGTACTTTCTTTGTATACATTCGACTATACGGGCCGAGCCCGGGATTTACGGGAAATCGCGGGTTTTCTTTGCCGGCGATTAAACTGCTTTCATTCGGCGTCTCATCAAAAATGAAAATATTTTTGAAAACTACAAGTCTCATGGGTTTTAGTGGTGAAAAAATAATTTTAAAAATCGTTCGGGAAATGAGTTTACTCCCTGGGTACTTTCTTTGTATACATTCGACTATACGGGCCGAGCCCGGGATTTACGGGAAATCGCGTTTTCGTTTGCCGGCGATTAAACTGCTTTCATTCGGCGTCTCATCAAAAATGAAAATATTTTTGAAAACTACAAGTCTCATGGTTTTAGTGGTGAAAAAATAATTTTAAAAATCGTTCGGGAAATGAGTTTACTCCCTGGGTACTTTCTTTGTATACATTCGACTATACGGGCCGAGCCCGGGATTTACGGGAAATCGCGGTTTTCGTTTGCCGGCGATTAAACTGCTTTCATTCGGCGTCTCATCAAAAATGAAAATATTTTTGAAAACTACAAGTCTCATGGGTTTTAGTGGTGAAAAAATAATTTTAAAAATCGTTCGGGAAATGAGTTTACTCCCTGGGTACTTTCTTTGTATACATTCGACTATACGGCGCCGCCGGGATTTACGGGAAATCGCGGTTTTCGGTTGCCGGCGATTAAACTGCTTTCATTCGGCGTCTCATCAAAAATGAAAACATTTTTGAAAACTACAAGTCTCATGGTTTTAGTGGTGAAAAAATAATTTTAAAAATCGTTCGGGAAATGAGTTTACTCCCTGGGTACTTTCTTTGTATACATTCGACTATACGGCGACCGGGATTTACGGAAATCGCGGTTTTCGGTTGCCGGCGATTAAACTGCTTTCATTCGGCGTCTCATCAAAAATGAAAACATTTTTGAAAACTACAAGTCTCATGGGTTTTAGTGGTGAAAAAATAATTTTAAAAATCGTTCGGGAAATGAGTTTACTCCCTGGGTACTTTCTTTGTATACATTCGACTATACGGGCCGAGCCCGGGATTTACGGGAAATCGCGGGTTTTCGGTTGCCGGCGATTAAACTGCTTTCATTCGGCGTCTCATCAAAAATGAAAACATTTTTGAAAACTACAAGTCTCATGGGTTTTAGTGGTGAAAAAATAATTTTAAAAATCGTTCGGGAAATGAGTTTACTCCCTGGGTACTTTCTTTGTATACATTCGACTATACGGGCCGAGCCCGGGATTTACGGGAAATCGCGGTTTTCTTTGCCGGCGATTAAACTGCTTTCATTCGGCGTCTCATCAAAAATGAAAACATTTTTGAAAACTACAAGTCTCATGGGTTTTAGTGGTGAAAAAATAATTTTAAAAATCGTTCGGGAAATGAGTTTACTCCCTGGGTACTTTCTTTGTATACATTCGACTATACGGGCCGAGCCGGGATTTACGGGAAATCGCGGTTTTCGTTTGCCGGCGATTAAACTGCTTTCATTCGGCGTCTCATCAAAAATGAAAATATTTTTGAAAACTACAAGTCTCATGGGTTTTAGTGGTGAAAAAATAATTTTAAAAATCGTTCGGGAAATGAGTTTACTCCCTGGGTACTTTCTTTGTATACATTCGACTATACGGGCGAGCCCGGGATTTACGGGAAATCGCGGTTTTCGGTTGCCGGCGATTAAACTGCTTTCATTCGGCGTCTCATCAAAAATGAAAATTTTTGAAAACTACAAGTCTCATGGGTTTTAGTGGTGAAAAAATAATTTTAAAAATCGTTCGGGAAATGAGTTTACTCCCTGGGTACTTTCTTTTGTATACATTCGACTATACGGGCCGAGCCGGATTTACGGGAAATCGCGGTTTTCGGTTGCCGGCGATTAAACTGCTTTCATTCGGCGTCTCATCAAAAATGAAAACATTTTTGAAAACTACAAGTCTCATGGTTTTAGTGGTGAAAAAATAATTTTAAAAATCGTTCGGGAAATGAGTTTACTCCCTGGGTACTTTCTTTGTATACATTCGACTATACGGGCCGAGCCCGGGATTTACGGAAATCGCGGGTTTTCGGTTGCCGGCGATTAAACTGCTTTCATTCGGCGTCTCATCAAAAATGAAAACATTTTTGAAAACTACAAGTCTCATGGGTTTTTAGTGTTGAAAAAATAATTTTAAAAATCGTTCGGGAAATGAGTTTACTCCCTGGGTACTTTCTTTGTATACATTCGACTATACGGGCCGAGCCCGGGATTTACGGGAAATGCGGTTTTCGGTTGCCGGCGATTAAACTGCTTTCATTCGGCGTCTCATCAAAAATGAAAACATTTTTGAAAACTACAAGTCTCATGGTTTTAGTGGTGAAAAAATAATTTTAAAAATCGTTCGGGAAATGAGTTTACTCCCTGGGTACTTTCTTTGTATACATTCGACTATACGGGCCGAGCCCGGGATTTACGGGAAATCGCGGTTTTCGGTTGCCGGCGATTAAACTGCTTTCATTCGGCGTCTCATCAAAAATGAAAATATTTTTGAAAACTACAAGTCTCATGGGTTTTAGTGGTGAAAAAATAATTTTAAAAATCGTTCGGGAAATGAGTTTACTCCCTGGGTACTTTCTTTGTATACATTCGACTATACGGGCCGAGCCCGGATTTACGGGAAATCGCGGTTTTCGGTTGCCGGCGATTAAACTGCTTTCATTCGGCGTCTCATCAAAAATGAAAACATTTTTGAAAACTACAAGTCTCATGGTTTTAGTGGTGAAAAAATAATTTTAAAAATCGTTCGGGAAATGAGTTTACTCCCTGGGTACTTTCTTTGTATACATTCGACTATACGGGCCGAGCCCGGATTTACGGGAAATCGCGGTTTTCGGTTGCCGGCGATTAAACTGCTTTCATTCGGCGTCTCATCAAAAATGAAAACATTTTTGAAAACTACAAGTCTCATGGTTTTAGTGGTGAAAAAATAATTTTAAAAATCGTTCGGGAAATGAGTTTACTCCCTGGGTACTTTCTTTGTATACATTCGACTATACGGGCCGAGCCCGGGATTTACGGGAAATCGCGGGTTTTCTTTCGGCGATTAAACTGCTTTCATTCGGCGTCTCATCAAAAATGAAAATATTTTTGAAAACTACAAGTCTCATGGGTTTTAGTGGTGAAAAAATAATTTTAAAAATCGTTCGGGAAATGAGTTTACTCCCTGGGTACTTTCTTTGTATACATTCGACTATACGGGCCGAGCCCGGATTTACGGGAAATCGCGGTTTTCGGTTGCCGGCGATTAAACTGCTTTCATTCGGCGTCTCATCAAAAATGAAAACATTTTTGAAAACTACAAGTCTCATGGGTTTTAGTGGTGAAAAAATAATTTTAAAAATCGTTCGGGAAATGAGTTTACTCCCTGGGTACTTTCTTTGTATACATTCGACTATACGGGCCGAGCCCGGGATTTACGGGAAATCGCGGTTTTCTTTGCCGGCGATTAAACTGCTTTCATTCGGCGTCTCATCAAAAATGAAAATATTTTTGAAAACTACAAGTCTCATGGGTTTTAGTGGTGAAAAAATAATTTTAAAAATCGTTCGGGAAATGAGTTTACTCCCTGGGTACTTTCTTTGTATACATTCGACTATACGGGCCGCCCGGGATTTACGGGAAATCGCGGTTTTCGTTGCCGGCGATTAAACTGCTTTCATTCGGCGTCTCATCAAAAATGAAAATATTTTTGAAAACTACAAGTCTCATGGGTTTTAGTGGTGAAAAAATAATTTTAAAAATCGTTCGGAAATGAGTTTACTCCCTGGGTACTTTCTTTGTATACATTCGACTATACGGGCCGAGCCCGGGATTTACGGGAAATCGCGGTTTTCGTTGCCGGCGATTAAACTGCTTTCATTCGGCGTCTCATCAAAAATGAAAATATTTTTGAAAACTACAAGTCTCATGGGTTTTAGTGGTGAAAAAATAATTTTAAAAATCGTTCGGGAAATGAGTTTACTCCCTGGGTACTTTCTTTGTATACATTCGACTATACGGCCGAGCCGGGATTTACGGGAAATCGCGGTTTTCGTTGCCGGCGATTAAACTGCTTTCATTCGGCGTCTCATCAAAAATGAAAACATTTTTGAAAACTACAAGTCTCATGGTTTTAGTGGTGAAAAAATAATTTTAAAAATCGTTCGGAAATGAGTTTACTCCCTGGGTACTTTCTTTGTATACATTCGACTATACGGGCGAGCCCGGGATTTACGGGAAATCGCGGGTTTTCGGTTTGCCGGCGATTAAACTGCTTTCATTCGGCGTCTCATCAAAAATGAAAATATTTTGAAAACTACAAGTCTCATGGGTTTTAGTGGTGAAAAAATAATTTTAAAAATCGTTCGGAAATGAGTTTACT
>JASGCC010001476.1:0-36394 GCA_030067915.1 Hydractinia echinata | reverse complement strand
TATTACTAGGTTGCATCGCTTTTAACAGTGAAACGATTGACTGTGGACTTAATTGAACTGATTTTGGACTTTGACCTTATAAATGTGATAAATGAGACAATTGGACTCCAAGAAATAACATTCTTCTTAATTTGACATGATTGCTAGAACTCAGCGATTACACTGGGCGCTGTGGTAGCGCTTTATTTAAAAATTTAGATAATAAGTCATTTTTTACTGTGGGACCAATCCTAGCCGTTAGCGCGCGCTGAAGAAATAGAGACAGTTTCAAAAACTACATTTCATTGACTTTCTAACGGTATCATCCGTTTGAGTTACAACGGTTGCGTCACATATTCGTACCAACATGTATTTAGCGATTTTTCTGATATTACTAGGTTGCATCGTTTTAACAGTGAAACGATTGACTGTGGGACTTAATTGAACTGATTTTGGACTTTGACCTTATAAATGATAAATGAGACAATTGGACTCCAAGAAATAACATTCTTCTTAATTTACATGATTGCTGGAACTCAGCGATTACACTGGGCGCTGTGGTAGCGCTTTATTTAAAAATTTATAAATAAGTATTTTTTACTGTGGGACCAATCCTATCGTTAGGGCGCGCTGAAGAAATAGAGACAGTTTCAAAAACTACATTTCATTGACTTTCTAACGGTATCAGTCCGTTTGAGTTACAACGGTTGCGTCACATATTCGTACCAACATGTATTTAGCGATATTTTTCTGATATTACTAGGTTGCATCGCTTTTAACAGTGAAACGATTGACTGTGGGACTTAATTGAACTGATTTTGGACTTTGACCTTATAAATGTGATAAATGAGACAATTGGACTCCAAGAAATAACATTCTTCTTAATTTGACATGATTGCTGGAACTCAGCAATTACACTGGCGCTGTGGTAGCGCTTTATTTAAAAATTTAGATAAATAAGTATTTTTTTACTGTGGGACCAATCCTAGCGTTAGCGCGCGCTGAAGAAATAGAGACAGTTCAAAACTACATTTCATTGACTTTCTAACGGTATCAATCCGTTTGAGTTACAACGGTTGTCACATATTCGTACCAACATGTATTTAGCGATATTTTTCTGATATTACTAGGTTGCATCGCTTTTAACAGTGAAACGATTGACTGTGGGACTTAATTGAACTGATTTTGGACTTTGACCTTATAAATGTGATAAATGAGACAATTGGACTCCAAGAAATAACATTCTTCTTAATTTGACATGATTGCTGGAACTCAGCGATTACACTGGGCGCTGTGGTAGCGCTTTATTTAAAATTTAGATAAATAAGTCATTTTTACTGTCAATCCTAGCCGTTAGCGCGCGCTGAAGAAATAGAGACAGTTTCAAAAACTACATTTCATTGACTTTCTAACGGTATCAGTCCGTTTGAGTTACAACGGTTGCGTCACATATTCGTACAACATGTATTTAGCGATATTTTTCTGATATTACTAGGTTGCATCGCTTTAACAGTGAAACGATTGACTGTGGACTTAATTGAACTGATTTTGGACTTTGACCTTATAAATGTGATAAATGAGACAATTGGACTCCAAGAAATAACATTCTTCTTAATTTGACATGATTGCTGGAACTCAGCGATTACACTGGGCTGTGGTGCGCTTTATTTAAAAATTTATATAAATAAGTCATTTTTTACTGTGGGACCAATCCTAGCCGTTAGCGCGCGCTGAAGAAATAGAGACAGTTTCAAAAACTACATTTCATTGACTTTCTAACGGTATCAGTCCGTTTGAGTTACAACGGTTGCGTCACATATTCGTACCAACATGTTTTAGATATTTTTCTGATATTACTAGGTTGCATCGCTTTTAACAGTGAAACGATTGACTGTGGGACTTAATTGAACTGATTTTGGACTTTGACCTTATAAATGTGATAAATGAGACAATTGGACTCCAAGAAATAACATTCTTCTTAATTTGACATGATTGCTGGAACTCAGCGATTACACTGGGCGCTGTGGTAGCGCTTTATTTAAAAATTTAGATAAATAAGTCATTTTTTACTGTGGGACCAATCCTAGCCGTTAGCGCGCGCTGAAGAAATAGAGACAGTTTCAAAAACTACATTTCATTGACTTTCTAACGGTATCACCGTTTTGAGTTACAACGGTTGCGTCACATATTCGTACCAACATGTATTTAGCGATATTTTCTGATATTACTAGGTTGCATCGCTTTTAACAGTGAAACGATTGACTGTGGGACTTAATTGAACTGATTTTGGACTTTGACCTTATAAATGTGATAAATGAGACAATTGGACTCCAAGAAATAACATTCTTCTTAATTTGACATGATTGCTGGAACTCAGCGATTACACTGGGCGCTGTGGTAGAGCTTTATTTAAAAATTTAGATAAATAAGTCATTTTTTACTGTGGGACCAATCCTAGCCGTTAGCGCGCGCTGAAGAAATAGAGACAGTATCAGAAACTAAATGTCATTGTTTTTCTACCGGTATCAATCCGTTTGAGTTACAACAGTTGCGTCACATATTCGTACCAATATGTACTTAGCGATATTTTTCTGATATTACTAGGTTGCATCGCTTTTAACAGTGAAACGATTGACTGTGGGACTTAATTGAACTGATTTTGGACTTTGACCTTATAAATGTGATAAATGAGACAATTGGACTCCAAGAAATAACATTCTTCTTAATTTGACATGATTGCTGGAACTCAGCAATTACACTGGCGCTGTGGTAGCGCTTTATTTAAAAATTTAGATAAATAAGTCATTTTTTACTGTGGGACCAATCCTAGCCGTTAGCGCGCGCTGAAGAAATAGAGACAGTTTCAAAAACTACATTTCATTGACTTTCTAACGGTATCAGTCCGTTTGAGTTACAACGGTTGCGTCACATATTCGTACCAACATGTATTTAGCGATATTTTTCTGATATTACTAGGTTGCATCGCTTTTAACAGTGAAACGATTGACTGTGGGACTTAATTGAACTGATTTTGGACTTTGACCTTATAAATGTGATAAATGAGACAATTGGACTCCAAGAAATAACATTCTTCTTAATTTGACATGATTGCTGGAACTCAGCGATTACACTGGGCGCTGTGGTAGCGCTTTATTTAAAAATTTAGATAAATAAGTCATTTTTTACTGTGGGACCAATCCTAGCCGTTAGCGCGCGCTGAAGAAATAGAGACAGTTTCAAAAACTACATTTCATTGACTTTCTAACGGTATCAGTCCGTTTGAGTTACAACGGTTGCGTCACATATTCGTACCAACATGTATTTAGCGATATTTTTCTGATATTACTAGGTTGCATCGCTTTTAACAGTGAAACGATTGACTGTGGGACTTAATTGAACTGATTTTGGACTTTGACCTTATAAATGTGATAAATGAGACAATTGGACTCCAAGAAATAACATTCTTCTTAATTTGACATGATTGCTGGAACTCAGCAATTACACTGGGCGCTGTGGTAGCGCTTTATTTAAAAATTTAGATAAATAAGTCATTTTTTACTGTGGGACCAATCCTAGCCGTTAGCGCGCGCTGAAGAAATAGAGACAGTTTCAAAAACTACATTTCATTGACTTTCTAACGGTATCAGTCCGTTTGAGTTACAACGGTTGCGTCACATATTCGTACCAACATGTATTTAGCGATATTTTTCTGATATTACTAGGTTGCATCGCTTTTAACAGTGAAACGATTGACTGTGGGACTTAATTGAACTGATTTTGGACTTTGACCTTATAAATGTGATAAATGAGACAATTGGACTCCAAGAAATAACATTCTTCTTAATTTGACATGATTGCTGGAACTCAGCGATTACACTGGGCGCTGTGGTAGCGCTTTATTTAAAAATTTAGATAAATAAGTCATTTTTTACTGTGGGACCAATCCTAGCCGTTAGCGCGCGCTGAAGAAATAGAGACAGTTTCAAAAACTACATTTCATTGACTTTCTAACGGTATCAGTCCGTTTGAGTTACAACGGTTGCGTCACATATTCGTACCAACATGTATTTAGCGATATTTTTCTGATATTACTAGGTTGCATCGCTTTTAACAGTGAAACGATTGACTGTGGGACTTAATTGAACTGATTTTGGACTTTGACCTTATAAATGTGATAAATGAGACAATTGGACTCCAAGAAATAACATTCTTCTTAATTTGACATGATTGCTGGAACTCAGCAATTACACTGGGCGCTGTGGTAGCGCTTTATTTAAAAATTTAGATAAATAAGTCATTTTTACTGTGGGACCAATCCTAGCCGTTAGCGCGCGCTGAAGAAATAGAGACAGTTTCAAAAACTACATTTCATTGACTTTCTAACGGTATCATCCGTTTGAGTTACAACGGTTGCGTCACATATTCGTACCAACATGTATTTAGCGATATTTTTCTGATATTACTAGGTTGCATCGCTTTTAACAGTGAAACGATTGACTGTGGGACTTAATTGAACTGATTTTGGACTTTGACCTTATAAATGTGATAAATGAGACAATTGGACTCCAAGAAATAACATTCTTCTTAATTTGACATGATTGCTGGAACTCAGCGATTACACTGGGCGCTGTGGTAGCGCTTTATTTAAAATTTAGATAAATAAGTCATTTTTTACTGTGGGACCAATCCTAGCCGTTAGCGCGCGCTGAAGAAATAGAGACAGTTTCAAAAACTACATTTCATTGACTTTCTAACGGTATCAGTCCGTTTGAGTTACAACGGTTGCGTCACATATTCGTACCAACATGTATTTAGCGATATTTTTCTGATATTACTAGGTTGCATCGCTTTTAACAGTGAAACGATTGACTGTGGGACTTAATTGAACTGATTTTGGACTTTGACCTTATAAATGTGATAAATGAGACAATTGGACTCCAAGAAATAACATTCTTCTTAATTTGACATGATTGCTGGAACTCAGCAATTACACTGGGCGCTGTGGTAGCGCTTTATTTAAAAATTTAGATAAATAAGTCATTTTTTACTGTGGGACCAATCCTAGCCGTTAGCGCGCGCTGAAGAAATAGAGACAGTTTCAAAAACTACATTTCATTGACTTTCTAACGGTATCAGTCCGTTTGAGTTACAACGGTTGCGTCACATATTCGTACCAACATGTATTTAGCGATATTTTTCTGATATTACTAGGTTGCATCGCTTTTAACAGTGAAACGATTGACTGTGGGACTTAATTGAACTGATTTTGGACTTTGACCTTATAAATGTGATAAATGAGACAATTGGACTCCAAGAAATAACATTCTTCTTAATTTGACATGATTGCTGGAACTCAGCGATTACACTGGGCGCTGTGGTAGCGCTTTATTTAAAAATTTAGATAAATAAGTCATTTTTTACTGTGGGACCAATCCTAGCCGTTAGCGCGCGCTGAAGAAATAGAGACAGTTTCAAAAACTACATTTCATTGACTTTCTAACGGTATCAGTCCGTTTGAGTTACAACGGTTGCGTCACATATTCGTACCAACATGTATTTAGCGATATTTTTCTGATATTACTAGGTTGCATCGCTTTTAACAGTGAAACGATTGACTGTGGGACTTAATTGAACTGATTTTGGACTTTGACCTTATAAATGTGATAAATGAGACAATTGGACTCCAAGAAATAACATTCTTCTTAATTTGACATGATTGCTGGAACTCAGCGATTACACTGGGCGCTGTGGTAGCGCTTTATTTAAAAATTTAGATAAATAAGTCATTTTTTACTGTGGGACCAATCCTAGCCGTTAGCGCGCGCTGAAGAAATAGAGACAGTTTCAAAAACTACATTTCATTGACTTTCTAACGGTATCAGTCCGTTTGAGTTACAACGGTTGCGTCACATATTCGTACCAACATGTATTTAGCGATATTTTTCTGATATTACTAGGTTGCATCGCTTTTAACAGTGAAACGATTGACTGTGGGACTTAATTGAACTGATTTTGGACTTTGACCTTATAAATGTGATAAATGAGACAATTGGACTCCAAGAAATAACATTCTTCTTAATTTGACATGATTGCTGGAACTCAGCGATTACACTGGGCGCTGTGGTAGCGCTTTATTTAAAAATTTAGATAAATAAGTCATTTTTTACTGTGGGACCAATCCTAGCCGTTAGCGCGCGCTGAAGAAATAGAGACAGTTTCAAAAACTACATTTCATTGACTTTCTAACGGTATCAGTCCGTTTGAGTTACAACGGTTGCGTCACATATTCGTACCAACATGTATTTAGCGATATTTTTCTGATATTACTAGGTTGCATCGCTTTTAACAGTGAAACGATTGACTGTGGGACTTAATTGAACTGATTTTGGACTTTGACCTTATAAATGTGATAAATGAGACAATTGGACTCCAAGAAATAACATTCTTCTTAATTTGACATGATTGCTGGAACTCAGCGATTACACTGGGCGCTGTGGTAGCGCTTTATTTAAAAATTTAGATAAATAAGTCATTTTTTACTGTGGGACCAATCCTAGCCGTTAGCGCGCGCTGAAGAAATAGAGACAGTTTCAAAAACTACATTTCATTGACTTTCTAACGGTATCAGTCCGTTTGAGTTACAACGGTTGCGTCACATATTCGTACCAACATGTATTTAGCGATATTTTTCTGATATTACTAGGTTGCATCGCTTTTAACAGTGAAACGATTGACTGTGGGACTTAATTGAACTGATTTTGGACTTTGACCTTATAAATGTGATAAATGAGACAATTGGACTCCAAGAAATAACATTCTTCTTAATTTGACATGATTGCTGGAACTCAGCAATTACACTGGGCGCTGTGGTAGCGCTTTATTTAAAAATTTAGATAAATAAGTCATTTTTTACTGTGGGACCAATCCTAGCCGTTAGCGCGCGCTGAAGAAATAGAGACAGTTTCAAAAACTACATTTCATTGACTTTCTAACGGTATCAGTCCGTTTGAGTTACAACGGTTGCGTCACATATTCGTACCAACATGTATTTAGCGATATTTTTCTGATATTACTAGGTTGCATCGCTTTTAACAGTGAAACGATTGACTGTGGGACTTAATTGAACTGATTTTGGACTTTGACCTTATAAATGTGATAAATGAGACAATTGGACTCCAAGAAATAACATTCTTCTTAATTTGACATGATTGCTGGAACTCAGCAATTACACTGGGCGCTGTGGTAGCGCTTTATTTAAAAATTTAGATAAATAAGTCATTTTTTACTGTGGGACCAATCCTAGCCGTTAGCGCGCGCTGAAGAAATAGAGACAGTTTCAAAAACTACATTTCATTGACTTTCTAACGGTATCAGTCCGTTTGAGTTACAACGGTTGCGTCACATATTCGTACCAACATGTATTTAGCGATATTTTTCTGATATTACTAGGTTGCATCGCTTTTAACAGTGAAACGATTGACTGTGGGACTTAATTGAACTGATTTTGGACTTTGACCTTATAAATGTGATAAATGAGACAATTGGACTCCAAGAAATAACATTCTTCTTAATTTGACATGATTGCTGGAACTCAGCGATTACACTGGGCGCTGTGGTAGCGCTTTATTTAAAAATTTAGATAAATAAGTCATTTTTTACTGTGGGACCAATCCTAGCCGTTAGCGCGCGCTGAAGAAATAGAGACAGTTTCAAAAACTACATTTCATTGACTTTCTAACGGTATCAGTCCGTTTGAGTTACAACGGTTGCGTCACATATTCGTACCAACATGTATTTAGCGATATTTTTCTGATATTACTAGGTTGCATCGCTTTTAACAGTGAAACGATTGACTGTGGGACTTAATTGAACTGATTTTGGACTTTGACCTTATAAATGTGATAAATGAGACAATTGGACTCCAAGAAATAACATTCTTCTTAATTTGACATGATTGCTGGAACTCAGCGATTACACTGGGCGCTGTGGTAGCGCTTTATTTAAAAATTTAGATAAATAAGTCATTTTTTACTGTGGGACCAATCCTAGCCGTTAGCGCGCGCTGAAGAAATAGAGACAGTTTCAAAAACTACATTTCATTGACTTTCTAACGGTATCAGTCCGTTTGAGTTACAACGGTTGCGTCACATATTCGTACCAACATGTATTTAGCGATATTTTTCTGATATTACTAGGTTGCATCGCTTTTAACAGTGAAACGATTGACTGTGGGACTTAATTGAACTGATTTTGGACTTTGACCTTATAAATGTGATAAATGAGACAATTGGACTCCAAGAAATAACATTCTTCTTAATTTGACATGATTGCTGGAACTCAGCGATTACACTGGGCGCTGTGGTAGCGCTTTATTTAAAAATTTAGATAAATAAGTCATTTTTTACTGTGGGACCAATCCTAGCCGTTAGCGCGCGCTGAAGAAATAGAGACAGTTTCAAAAACTACATTTCATTGACTTTCTAACGGTATCAGTCCGTTTGAGTTACAACGGTTGCGTCACATATTCGTACCAACATGTATTTAGCGATATTTTTCTGATATTACTAGGTTGCATCGCTTTTAACAGTGAAACGATTGACTGTGGGACTTAATTGAACTGATTTTGGACTTTGACCTTATAAATGTGATAAATGAGACAATTGGACTCCAAGAAATAACATTCTTCTTAATTTGACATGATTGCTGGAACTCAGCGATTACACTGGGCGCTGTGGTAGCGCTTTATTTAAAAATTTAGATAAATAAGTCATTTTTTACTGTGGGACCAATCCTAGCCGTTAGCGCGCGCTGAAGAAATAGAGACAGTTTCAAAAACTACATTTCATTGACTTTCTAACGGTATCAGTCCGTTTGAGTTACAACGGTTGCGTCACATATTCGTACCAACATGTATTTAGCGATATTTTTCTGATATTACTAGGTTGCATCGCTTTTAACAGTGAAACGATTGACTGTGGGACTTAATTGAACTGATTTTGGACTTTGACCTTATAAATGTGATAAATGAGACAATTGGACTCCAAGAAATAACATTCTTCTTAATTTGACATGATTGCTGGAACTCAGCGATTACACTGGGCGCTGTGGTAGCGCTTTATTTAAAAATTTAGATAAATAAGTCATTTTTTACTGTGGGACCAATCCTAGCCGTTAGCGCGCGCTGAAGAAATAGAGACAGTTTCAAAAACTACATTTCATTGACTTTCTAACGGTATCAGTCCGTTTGAGTTACAACGGTTGCGTCACATATTCGTACCAACATGTATTTAGCGATATTTTTCTGATATTACTAGGTTGCATCGCTTTTAACAGTGAAACGATTGACTGTGGGACTTAATTGAACTGATTTTGGACTTTGACCTTATAAATGTGATAAATGAGACAATTGGACTCCAAGAAATAACATTCTTCTTAATTTGACATGATTGCTGGAACTCAGCGATTACACTGGGCGCTGTGGTAGCGCTTTATTTAAAAATTTAGATAAATAAGTCATTTTTTACTGTGGGACCAATCCTAGCCGTTAGCGCGCGCTGAAGAAATAGAGACAGTTTCAAAAACTACATTTCATTGACTTTCTAACGGTATCAGTCCGTTTGAGTTACAACGGTTGCGTCACATATTCGTACCAACATGTATTTAGCGATATTTTTCTGATATTACTAGGTTGCATCGCTTTTAACAGTGAAACGATTGACTGTGGGACTTAATTGAACTGATTTTGGACTTTGACCTTATAAATGTGATAAATGAGACAATTGGACTCCAAGAAATAACATTCTTCTTAATTTGACATGATTGCTGGAACTCAGATTACACTGGGCGCTGTGGTAGCGCTTTATTTAAAAATTTAGATAAATAAGTCATTTTTTACTGTGGGACCAATCCTAGCCGTTAGCGCGCGCTGAAGAAATAGAGACAGTTTCAAAAACTACATTTCATTGACTTTCTAACGGTATCAGTCCGTTTGAGTTACAACGGTTGCGTCACATATTCGTACCAACATGTATTTAGCGATATTTTTCTGATATTACTAGGTTGCATCGCTTTTAACAGTGAAACGATTGACTGTGGGACTTAATTGAACTGATTTTGGACTTTGACCTTATAAATGTGATAAATGAGACAATTGGACTCCAAGAAATAACATTCTTCTTAATTTGACATGATTGCTGGAACTCAGCGATTACACTGGGCGCTGTGGTAGCGCTTTATTTAAAAATTTAGATAAATAAGTCTTTTTTTACTGTGGACCAATCCTAGCCGTTAGCGCGCGCTGAAGAAATAGAGACAGTTTCAAAAACTACATTTCATTGACTTTCTAACGGTATCAGTCCGTTTGAGTTACAACGGTTGCGTCACATATTCGTACCAACATGTATTTAGCGATATTTTTCTGATATTACTAGGTTGCATCGCTTTTAACAGTGAAACGATTGACTGTGGGACCTAATTGAACTGATTTTGGACTTTGACCTTATAAATGTGATAAATGAGACAATTGGACTCCAAGAAATAACATTCTTCTTAATTTGACATGATTGCTGGAACTCAGCGATTACACTGGGCGCTGTGGTAGCGCTTTATTTAAAAATTTAGATAAATAAGTCATTTTTTACTGTGGGACCAATCCTAGCCGTTAGCGCGCGCTGAAGAAATAGAGACAGTTTCAAAAACTACATTTCATTGACTTTCTAACGGTATCAGTCCGTTTGAGTTACAACGGTTGCGTCACATATTCGTACCAACATGTATTTAGCGATATTTTTCTGATATTACTAGGTTGCATCGCTTTTAACAGTGAAACGATTGACTGTGGGACTTAATTGAACTGATTTTGGACTTTGACCTTATAAATGTGATAAATGAGACAATTGGACTCCAAGAAATAACATTCTTCTTAATTTGACATGATTGCTGGAACTCAGCAATTACACTGGGCGCTGTGGTAGCGCTTTATTTAAAAATTTAGATAAATAAGTCATTTTTTACTGTGGGACCAATCCTAGCCGTTAGCGCGCGCTGAAGAAATAGAGACAGTTTCAAAAACTACATTTCATTGACTTTCTAACGGTATCAGTCCGTTTGAGTTACAACGGTTGCGTCACATATTCGTACCAACATGTATTTAGCGATATTTTTCTGATATTACTAGGTTGCATCGCTTTTAACAGTGAAACGATTGACTGTGGGACTTAATTGAACTGATTTTGGACTTTGACCTTATAAATGTGATAAATGAGACAATTGGACTCCAAGAAATAACATTCTTCTTAATTTGACATGATTGCTGGAACTCAGCAATTACACTGGGCGCTGTGGTAGCGCTTTATTTAAAAATTTAGATAAATAAGTCATTTTTTACTGTGGGACCAATCCTAGCCGTTAGCGCGCGCTGAAGAAATAGAGACAGTTTCAAAAACTACATTTCATTGACTTTCTAACGGTATCAGTCCGTTTGAGTTACAACGGTTGCGTCACATATTCGTACCAACATGTATTTAGCGATATTTTTCTGATATTACTAGGTTGCATCGCTTTTAACAGTGAAACGATTGACTGTGGGACTTAATTGAACTGATTTTGGACTTTGACCTTATAAATGTGATAAATGAGACAATTGGACTCCAAGAAATAACATTCTTCTTAATTTGACATGATTGCTGGAACTCAGCAATTACACTGGGCGCTGTGGTAGCGCTTTATTTAAAAATTTAGATAAATAAGTCATTTTTTACTGTGGGACCAATCCTAGCCGTTAGCGCGCGCTGAAGAAATAGAGACAGTTTCAAAAACTACATTTCATTGACTTTCTAACGGTATCAGTCCGTTTGAGTTACAACGGTTGCGTCACATATTCGTACCAACATGTATTTAGCGATATTTTTCTGATATTACTAGGTTGCATCGCTTTTAACAGTGAAACGATTGACTGTGGGACTTAATTGAACTGATTTTGGACTTTGACCTTATAAATGTGATAAATGAGACAATTGGACTCCAAGAAATAACATTCTTCTTAATTTGACATGATTGCTGGAACTCAGCGATTACACTGGGCGCTGTGGTAGCGCTTTATTTAAAAATTTAGATAAATAAGTCATTTTTTACTGTGGGACCAATCCTAGCCGTTAGCGCGCGCTGAAGAAATAGAGACAGTTTCAAAAACTACATTTCATTGACTTTCTAACGGTATCAGTCCGTTTGAGTTACAACGGTTGCGTCACATATTCGTACCAACATGTATTTAGCGATATTTTTCTGATATTACTAGGTTGCATCGCTTTTAACAGTGAAACGATTGACTGTGGGACTTAATTGAACTGATTTTGGACTTTGACCTTATAAATGTGATAAATGAGACAATTGGACTCCAAGAAATAACATTCTTCTTAATTTGACATGATTGCTGGAACTCAGCAATTACACTGGGCGCTGTGGTAGCGCTTTATTTAAAAATTTAGATAAATAAGTCATTTTTTACTGTGGGACCAATCCTAGCCGTTAGCGCGCGCTGAAGAAATAGAGACAGTTTCAAAAACTACATTTCATTGACTTTCTAACGGTATCAGTCCGTTTGAGTTACAACGGTTGCGTCACATATTCGTACCAACATGTATTTAGCGATATTTTTCTGATATTACTAGGTTGCATCGCTTTTAACAGTGAAACGATTGACTGTGGGACTTAATTGAACTGATTTTGGACTTTGACCTTATAAATGTGATAAATGAGACAATTGGACTCCAAGAAATAACATTCTTCTTAATTTGACATGATTGCTGGAACTCAGCAATTACACTGGGCGCTGTGGTAGCGCTTTATTTAAAAATTTAGATAAATAAGTCATTTTTTACTGTGGGACCAATCCTAGCCGTTAGCGCGCGCTGAAGAAATAGAGACAGTTTCAAAAACTACATTTCATTGACTTTCTAACGGTATCAGTCCGTTTGAGTTACAACGGTTGCGTCACATATTCGTACCAACATGTATTTAGCGATATTTTTCTGATATTACTAGGTTGCATCGCTTTTAACAGTGAAACGATTGACTGTGGGACTTAATTGAACTGATTTTGGACTTTGACCTTATAAATGTGATAAATGAGACAATTGGACTCCAAGAAATAACATTCTTCTTAATTTGACATGATTGCTGGAACTCAGCAATTACACTGGGCGCTGTGGTAGCGCTTTATTTAAAAATTTAGATAAATAAGTCATTTTTTACTGTGGGACCAATCCTAGCCGTTAGCGCGCGCTGAAGAAATAGAGACAGTTTCAAAAACTACATTTCATTGACTTTCTAACGGTATCAGTCCGTTTGAGTTACAACGGTTGCGTCACATATTCGTACCAACATGTATTTAGCGATATTTTTCTGATATTACTAGGTTGCATCGCTTTTAACAGTGAAACGATTGACTGTGGGACTTAATTGAACTGATTTTGGACTTTGACCTTATAAATGTGATAAATGAGACAATTGGACTCCAAGAAATAACATTCTTCTTAATTTGACATGATTGCTGGAACTCAGCAATTACACTGGGCGCTGTGGTAGCGCTTTATTTAAAAATTTAGATAAATAAGTCATTTTTTACTGTGGGACCAATCCTAGCCGTTAGCGCGCGCTGAAGAAATAGAGACAGTTTCAAAAACTACATTTCATTGACTTTCTAACGGTATCAGTCCGTTTGAGTTACAACGGTTGCGTCACATATTCGTACCAACATGTATTTAGCGATATTTTTCTGATATTACTAGGTTGCATCGCTTTTAACAGTGAAACGATTGACTGTGGGACTTAATTGAACTGATTTTGGACTTTGACCTTATAAATGTGATAAATGAGACAATTGGACTCCAAGAAATAACATTCTTCTTAATTTGACATGATTGCTGGAACTCAGCGATTACACTGGGCGCTGTGGTAGCGCTTTATTTAAAAATTTAGATAAATAAGTCATTTTTTACTGTGGGACCAATCCTAGCCGTTAGCGCGCGCTGAAGAAATAGAGACAGTTTCAAAAACTACATTTCATTGACTTTCTAACGGTATCAGTCCGTTTGAGTTACAACGGTTGCGTCACATATTCGTACCAACATGTATTTAGCGATATTTTTCTGATATTACTAGGTTGCATCGCTTTTAACAGTGAAACGATTGACTGTGGGACTTAATTGAACTGATTTTGGACTTTGACCTTATAAATGTGATAAATGAGACAATTGGACTCCAAGAAATAACATTCTTCTTAATTTGACATGATTGCTGGAACTCAGCAATTACACTGGGCGCTGTGGTAGCGCTTTATTTAAAAATTTAGATAAATAAGTCATTTTTTACTGTGGGACCAATCCTAGCCGTTAGCGCGCGCTGAAGAAATAGAGACAGTTTCAAAAACTACATTTCATTGACTTTCTAACGGTATCAGTCCGTTTGAGTTACAACGGTTGCGTCACATATTCGTACCAACATGTATTTAGCGATATTTTTCTGATATTACTAGGTTGCATCGCTTTTAACAGTGAAACGATTGACTGTGGGACTTAATTGAACTGATTTTGGACTTTGACCTTATAAATGTGATAAATGAGACAATTGGACTCCAAGAAATAACATTCTTCTTAATTTGACATGATTGCTGGAACTCAGCAATTACACTGGGCGCTGTGGTAGCGCTTTATTTAAAAATTTAGATAAATAAGTCATTTTTTACTGTGGGACCAATCCTAGCCGTTAGCGCGCGCTGAAGAAATAGAGACAGTTTCAAAAACTACATTTCATTGACTTTCTAACGGTATCAGTCCGTTTGAGTTACAACGGTTGCGTCACATATTCGTACCAACATGTATTTAGCGATATTTTTCTGATATTACTAGGTTGCATCGCTTTTAACAGTGAAACGATTGACTGTGGGACTTAATTGAACTGATTTTGGACTTTGACCTTATAAATGTGATAAATGAGACAATTGGACTCCAAGAAATAACATTCTTCTTAATTTGACATGATTGCTGGAACTCAGCGATTACACTGGGCGCTGTGGTAGCGCTTTATTTAAAAATTTAGATAAATAAGTCATTTTTTACTGTGGGACCAATCCTAGCCGTTAGCGCGCGCTGAAGAAATAGAGACAGTTTCAAAAACTACATTTCATTGACTTTCTAACGGTATCAGTCCGTTTGAGTTACAACGGTTGCGTCACATATTCGTACCAACATGTATTTAGCGATATTTTTCTGATATTACTAGGTTGCATCGCTTTTAACAGTGAAACGATTGACTGTGGGACTTAATTGAACTGATTTTGGACTTTGACCTTATAAATGTGATAAATGAGACAATTGGACTCCAAGAAATAACATTCTTCTTAATTTGACATGATTGCTGGAACTCAGCAATTACACTGGGCGCTGTGGTAGCGCTTTATTTAAAAATTTAGATAAATAAGTCATTTTTTACTGTGGGACCAATCCTAGCCGTTAGCGCGCGCTGAAGAAATAGAGACAGTTTCAAAAACTACATTTCATTGACTTTCTAACGGTATCAGTCCGTTTGAGTTACAACGGTTGCGTCACATATTCGTACCAACATGTATTTAGCGATATTTTTCTGATATTACTAGGTTGCATCGCTTTTAACAGTGAAACGATTGACTGTGGGACTTAATTGAACTGATTTTGGACTTTGACCTTATAAATGTGATAAATGAGACAATTGGACTCCAAGAAATAACATTCTTCTTAATTTGACATGATTGCTGGAACTCAGCAATTACACTGGGCGCTGTGGTAGCGCTTTATTTAAAAATTTAGATAAATAAGTCATTTTTTACTGTGGGACCAATCCTAGCCGTTAGCGCGCGCTGAAGAAATAGAGACAGTTTCAAAAACTACATTTCATTGACTTTCTAACGGTATCAGTCCGTTTGAGTTACAACGGTTGCGTCACATATTCGTACCAACATGTATTTAGCGATATTTTTCTGATATTACTAGGTTGCATCGCTTTTAACAGTGAAACGATTGACTGTGGGACTTAATTGAACTGATTTTGGACTTTGACCTTATAAATGTGATAAATGAGACAATTGGACTCCAAGAAATAACATTCTTCTTAATTTGACATGATTGCTGGAACTCAGCAATTACACTGGGCGCTGTGGTAGCGCTTTATTTAAAAATTTAGATAAATAAGTCATTTTTTACTGTGGGACCAATCCTAGCCGTTAGCGCGCGCTGAAGAAATAGAGACAGTTTCAAAAACTACATTTCATTGACTTTCTAACGGTATCAGTCCGTTTGAGTTACAACGGTTGCGTCACATATTCGTACCAACATGTATTTAGCGATATTTTTCTGATATTACTAGGTTGCATCGCTTTTAACAGTGAAACGATTGACTGTGGGACTTAATTGAACTGATTTTGGACTTTGACCTTATAAATGTGATAAATGAGACAATTGGACTCCAAGAAATAACATTCTTCTTAATTTGACATGATTGCTGGAACTCAGCGATTACACTGGGCGCTGTGGTAGCGCTTTATTTAAAAATTTAGATAAATAAGTCATTTTTTACTGTGGGACCAATCCTAGCCGTTAGCGCGCGCTGAAGAAATAGAGACAGTTTCAAAAACTACATTTCATTGACTTTCTAACGGTATCAGTCCGTTTGAGTTACAACGGTTGCGTCACATATTCGTACCAACATGTATTTAGCGATATTTTTCTGATATTACTAGGTTGCATCGCTTTTAACAGTGAAACGATTGACTGTGGGACTTAATTGAACTGATTTTGGACTTTGACCTTATAAATGTGATAAATGAGACAATTGGACTCCAAGAAATAACATTCTTCTTAATTTGACATGATTGCTGGAACTCAGATTACACTGGGCGCTGTGGTAGCGCTTTATTTAAAAATTTAGATAAATAAGTCATTTTTTACTGTGGGACCAATCCTAGCCGTTAGCGCGCGCTGAAGAAATAGAGACAGTTTCAAAAACTACATTTCATTGACTTTCTAACGGTATCAGTCCGTTTGAGTTACAACGGTTGCGTCACATATTCGTACCAACATGTATTTAGCGATATTTTTCTGATATTACTAGGTTGCATCGCTTTTAACAGTGAAACGATTGACTGTGGGACTTAATTGAACTGATTTTGGACTTTGACCTTATAAATGTGATAAATGAGACAATTGGACTCCAAGAAATAACATTCTTCTTAATTTGACATGATTGCTGGAACTCAGCAATTACACTGGGCGCTGTGGTAGCGCTTTATTTAAAAATTTAGATAAATAAGTCATTTTTTACTGTGGGACCAATCCTAGCCGTTAGCGCGCGCTGAAGAAATAGAGACAGTTTCAAAAACTACATTTCATTGACTTTCTAACGGTATCAGTCCGTTTGAGTTACAACGGTTGCGTCACATATTCGTACCAACATGTATTTAGCGATATTTTTCTGATATTACTAGGTTGCATCGCTTTTAACAGTGAAACGATTGACTGTGGGACTTAATTGAACTGATTTTGGACTTTGACCTTATAAATGTGATAAATGAGACAATTGGACTCCAAGAAATAACATTCTTCTTAATTTGACATGATTGCTGGAACTCAGCAATTACACTGGGCGCTGTGGTAGCGCTTTATTTAAAAATTTAGATAAATAAGTCATTTTTTACTGTGGGACCAATCCTAGCCGTTAGCGCGCGCTGAAGAAATAGAGACAGTTTCAAAAACTACATTTCATTGACTTTCTAACGGTATCAGTCCGTTTGAGTTACAACGGTTGCGTCACATATTCGTACCAACATGTATTTAGCGATATTTTTCTGATATTACTAGGTTGCATCGCTTTTAACAGTGAAACGATTGACTGTGGGACTTAATTGAACTGATTTTGGACTTTGACCTTATAAATGTGATAAATGAGACAATTGGACTCCAAGAAATAACATTCTTCTTAATTTGACATGATTGCTGGAACTCAGATTACACTGGGCGCTGTGGTAGCGCTTTATTTAAAAATTTAGATAAATAAGTCATTTTTTACTGTGGGACCAATCCTAGCCGTTAGCGCGCGCTGAAGAAATAGAGACAGTTTCAAAAACTACATTTCATTGACTTTCTAACGGTATCAGTCCGTTTGAGTTACAACGGTTGCGTCACATATTCGTACCAACATGTATTTAGCGATATTTTTCTGATATTACTAGGTTGCATCGCTTTTAACAGTGAAACGATTGACTGTGGGACTTAATTGAACTGATTTTGGACTTTGACCTTATAAATGTGATAAATGAGACAATTGGACTCCAAGAAATAACATTCTTCTTAATTTGACATGATTGCTGGAACTCAGCAATTACACTGGGCGCTGTGGTAGCGCTTTATTTAAAAATTTAGATAAATAAGTCATTTTTTACTGTGGGACCAATCCTAGCCGTTAGCGCGCGCTGAAGAAATAGAGACAGTTTCAAAAACTACATTTCATTGACTTTCTAACGGTATCAGTCCGTTTGAGTTACAACGGTTGCGTCACATATTCGTACCAACATGTATTTAGCGATATTTTTCTGATATTACTAGGTTGCATCGCTTTTAACAGTGAAACGATTGACTGTGGGACTTAATTGAACTGATTTTGGACTTTGACCTTATAAATGTGATAAATGAGACAATTGGACTCCAAGAAATAACATTCTTCTTAATTTGACATGATTGCTGGAACTCAGCAATTACACTGGGCGCTGTGGTAGCGCTTTATTTAAAAATTTAGATAAATAAGTCATTTTTTACTGTGGGACCAATCCTAGCCGTTAGCGCGCGCTGAAGAAATAGAGACAGTTTCAAAAACTACATTTCATTGACTTTCTAACGGTATCAGTCCGTTTGAGTTACAACGGTTGCGTCACATATTCGTACCAACATGTATTTAGCGATATTTTTCTGATATTACTAGGTTGCATCGCTTTTAACAGTGAAACGATTGACTGTGGGACTTAATTGAACTGATTTTGGACTTTGACCTTATAAATGTGATAAATGAGACAATTGGACTCCAAGAAATAACATTCTTCTTAATTTGACATGATTGCTGGAACTCAGCGATTACACTGGGCGCTGTGGTAGCGCTTTATTTAAAAATTTAGATAAATAAGTCATTTTTTACTGTGGGACCAATCCTAGCCGTTAGCGCGCGCTGAAGAAATAGAGACAGTTTCAAAAACTACATTTCATTGACTTTCTAACGGTATCAGTCCGTTTGAGTTACAACGGTTGCGTCACATATTCGTACCAACATGTATTTAGCGATATTTTTCTGATATTACTAGGTTGCATCGCTTTTAACAGTGAAACGATTGACTGTGGGACTTAATTGAACTGATTTTGGACTTTGACCTTATAAATGTGATAAATGAGACAATTGGACTCCAAGAAATAACATTCTTCTTAATTTGACATGATTGCTGGAACTCAGCGATTACACTGGGCGCTGTGGTAGCGCTTTATTTAAAAATTTAGATAAATAAGTCATTTTTTACTGTGGGACCAATCCTAGCCGTTAGCGCGCGCTGAAGAAATAGAGACAGTTTCAAAAACTACATTTCATTGACTTTCTAACGGTATCAGTCCGTTTGAGTTACAACGGTTGCGTCACATATTCGTACCAACATGTATTTAGCGATATTTTTCTGATATTACTAGGTTGCATCGCTTTTAACAGTGAAACGATTGACTGTGGGACTTAATTGAACTGATTTTGGACTTTGACCTTATAAATGTGATAAATGAGACAATTGGACTCCAAGAAATAACATTCTTCTTAATTTGACATGATTGCTGGAACTCAGCAATTACACTGGGCGCTGTGGTAGCGCTTTATTTAAAAATTTAGATAAATAAGTCATTTTTTACTGTGGGACCAATCCTAGCCGTTAGCGCGCGCTGAAGAAATAGAGACAGTTTCAAAAACTACATTTCATTGACTTTCTAACGGTATCAGTCCGTTTGAGTTACAACGGTTGCGTCACATATTCGTACCAACATGTATTTAGCGATATTTTTCTGATATTACTAGGTTGCATCGCTTTTAACAGTGAAACGATTGACTGTGGGACTTAATTGAACTGATTTTGGACTTTGACCTTATAAATGTGATAAATGAGACAATTGGACTCCAAGAAATAACATTCTTCTTAATTTGACATGATTGCTGGAACTCAGCAATTACACTGGGCGCTGTGGTAGCGCTTTATTTAAAAATTTAGATAAATAAGTCATTTTTTACTGTGGGACCAATCCTAGCCGTTAGCGCGCGCTGAAGAAATAGAGACAGTTTCAAAAACTACATTTCATTGACTTTCTAACGGTATCAGTCCGTTTGAGTTACAACGGTTGCGTCACATATTCGTACCAACATGTATTTAGCGATATTTTTCTGATATTACTAGGTTGCATCGCTTTTAACAGTGAAACGATTGACTGTGGGACTTAATTGAACTGATTTTGGACTTTGACCTTATAAATGTGATAAATGAGACAATTGGACTCCAAGAAATAACATTCTTCTTAATTTGACATGATTGCTGGAACTCAGCGATTACACTGGGCGCTGTGGTAGCGCTTTATTTAAAAATTTAGATAAATAAGTCATTTTTTACTGTGGGACCAATCCTAGCCGTTAGCGCGCGCTGAAGAAATAGAGACAGTTTCAAAAACTACATTTCATTGACTTTCTAACGGTATCAGTCCGTTTGAGTTACAACGGTTGCGTCACATATTCGTACCAACATGTATTTAGCGATATTTTTCTGATATTACTAGGTTGCATCGCTTTTAACAGTGAAACGATTGACTGTGGGACTTAATTGAACTGATTTTGGACTTTGACCTTATAAATGTGATAAATGAGACAATTGGACTCCAAGAAATAACATTCTTCTTAATTTGACATGATTGCTGGAACTCAGCAATTACACTGGGCGCTGTGGTAGCGCTTTATTTAAAAATTTAGATAAATAAGTCATTTTTTACTGTGGGACCAATCCTAGCCGTTAGCGCGCGCTGAAGAAATAGAGACAGTTTCAAAAACTACATTTCATTGACTTTCTAACGGTATCAGTCCGTTTGAGTTACAACGGTTGCGTCACATATTCGTACCAACATGTATTTAGCGATATTTTTCTGATATTACTAGGTTGCATCGCTTTTAACAGTGAAACGATTGACTGTGGGACTTAATTGAACTGATTTTGGACTTTGACCTTATAAATGTGATAAATGAGACAATTGGACTCCAAGAAATAACATTCTTCTTAATTTGACATGATTGCTGGAACTCAGCAATTACACTGGGCGCTGTGGTAGCGCTTTATTTAAAAATTTAGATAAATAAGTCATTTTTTACTGTGGGACCAATCCTAGCCGTTAGCGCGCGCTGAAGAAATAGAGACAGTTTCAAAAACTACATTTCATTGACTTTCTAACGGTATCAGTCCGTTTGAGTTACAACGGTTGCGTCACATATTCGTACCAACATGTATTTAGCGATATTTTTCTGATATTACTAGGTTGCATCGCTTTTAACAGTGAAACGATTGACTGTGGGACTTAATTGAACTGATTTTGGACTTTGACCTTATAAATGTGATAAATGAGACAATTGGACTCCAAGAAATAACATTCTTCTTAATTTGACATGATTGCTGGAACTCAGCGATTACACTGGGCGCTGTGGTAGCGCTTTATTTAAAAATTTAGATAAATAAGTCATTTTTTACTGTGGGACCAATCCTAGCCGTTAGCGCGCGCTGAAGAAATAGAGACAGTTTCAAAAACTACATTTCATTGACTTTCTAACGGTATCAGTCCGTTTGAGTTACAACGGTTGCGTCACATATTCGTACCAACATGTATTTAGCGATATTTTTCTGATATTACTAGGTTGCATCGCTTTTAACAGTGAAACGATTGACTGTGGGACTTAATTGAACTGATTTTGGACTTTGACCTTATAAATGTGATAAATGAGACAATTGGACTCCAAGAAATAACATTCTTCTTAATTTGACATGATTGCTGGAACTCAGCAATTACACTGGGCGCTGTGGTAGCGCTTTATTTAAAAATTTAGATAAATAAGTCATTTTTTACTGTGGGACCAATCCTAGCCGTTAGCGCGCGCTGAAGAAATAGAGACAGTTTCAAAAACTACATTTCATTGACTTTCTAACGGTATCAGTCCGTTTGAGTTACAACGGTTGCGTCACATATTCGTACCAACATGTATTTAGCGATATTTTTCTGATATTACTAGGTTGCATCGCTTTTAACAGTGAAACGATTGACTGTGGGACTTAATTGAACTGATTTTGGACTTTGACCTTATAAATGTGATAAATGAGACAATTGGACTCCAAGAAATAACATTCTTCTTAATTTGACATGATTGCTGGAACTCAGCAATTACACTGGGCGCTGTGGTAGCGCTTTATTTAAAAATTTAGATAAATAAGTCATTTTTTACTGTGGGACCAATCCTAGCCGTTAGCGCGCGCTGAAGAAATAGAGACAGTTTCAAAAACTACATTTCATTGACTTTCTAACGGTATCAGTCCGTTTGAGTTACAACGGTTGCGTCACATATTCGTACCAACATGTATTTAGCGATATTTTTCTGATATTACTAGGTTGCATCGCTTTTAACAGTGAAACGATTGACTGTGGGACTTAATTGAACTGATTTTGGACTTTGACCTTATAAATGTGATAAATGAGACAATTGGACTCCAAGAAATAACATTCTTCTTAATTTGACATGATTGCTGGAACTCAGCAATTACACTGGGCGCTGTGGTAGCGCTTTATTTAAAAATTTAGATAAATAAGTCATTTTTTACTGTGGGACCAATCCTAGCCGTTAGCGCGCGCTGAAGAAATAGAGACAGTTTCAAAAACTACATTTCATTGACTTTCTAACGGTATCAGTCCGTTTGAGTTACAACGGTTGCGTCACATATTCGTACCAACATGTATTTAGCGATATTTTTCTGATATTACTAGGTTGCATCGCTTTTAACAGTGAAACGATTGACTGTGGGACTTAATTGAACTGATTTTGGACTTTGACCTTATAAATGTGATAAATGAGACAATTGGACTCCAAGAAATAACATTCTTCTTAATTTGACATGATTGCTGGAACTCAGATTACACTGGGCGCTGTGGTAGCGCTTTATTTAAAAATTTAGATAAATAAGTCATTTTTTACTGTGGGACCAATCCTAGCCGTTAGCGCGCGCTGAAGAAATAGAGACAGTTTCAAAAACTACATTTCATTGACTTTCTAACGGTATCAGTCCGTTTGAGTTACAACGGTTGCGTCACATATTCGTACCAACATGTATTTAGCGATATTTTTCTGATATTACTAGGTTGCATCGCTTTTAACAGTGAAACGATTGACTGTGGGACTTAATTGAACTGATTTTGGACTTTGACCTTATAAATGTGATAAATGAGACAATTGGACTCCAAGAAATAACATTCTTCTTAATTTGACATGATTGCTGGAACTCAGCAATTACACTGGGCGCTGTGGTAGCGCTTTATTTAAAAATTTAGATAAATAAGTCATTTTTTACTGTGGGACCAATCCTAGCCGTTAGCGCGCGCTGAAGAAATAGAGACAGTTTCAAAAACTACATTTCATTGACTTTCTAACGGTATCAGTCCGTTTGAGTTACAACGGTTGCGTCACATATTCGTACCAACATGTATTTAGCGATATTTTTCTGATATTACTAGGTTGCATCGCTTTTAACAGTGAAACGATTGACTGTGGGACTTAATTGAACTGATTTTGGACTTTGACCTTATAAATGTGATAAATGAGACAATTGGACTCCAAGAAATAACATTCTTCTTAATTTGACATGATTGCTGGAACTCAGCAATTACACTGGGCGCTGTGGTAGCGCTTTATTTAAAAATTTAGATAAATAAGTCATTTTTTACTGTGGGACCAATCCTAGCCGTTAGCGCGCGCTGAAGAAATAGAGACAGTTTCAAAAACTACATTTCATTGACTTTCTAACGGTATCAGTCCGTTTGAGTTACAACGGTTGCGTCACATATTCGTACCAACATGTATTTAGCGATATTTTTCTGATATTACTAGGTTGCATCGCTTTTAACAGTGAAACGATTGACTGTGGGACTTAATTGAACTGATTTTGGACTTTGACCTTATAAATGTGATAAATGAGACAATTGGACTCCAAGAAATAACATTCTTCTTAATTTGACATGATTGCTGGAACTCAGCGATTACACTGGGCGCTGTGGTAGCGCTTTATTTAAAAATTTAGATAAATAAGTCATTTTTTACTGTGGGACCAATCCTAGCCGTTAGCGCGCGCTGAAGAAATAGAGACAGTTTCAAAAACTACATTTCATTGACTTTCTAACGGTATCAGTCCGTTTGAGTTACAACGGTTGCGTCACATATTCGTACCAACATGTATTTAGCGATATTTTTCTGATATTACTAGGTTGCATCGCTTTTAACAGTGAAACGATTGACTGTGGGACTTAATTGAACTGATTTTGGACTTTGACCTTATAAATGTGATAAATGAGACAATTGGACTCCAAGAAATAACATTCTTCTTAATTTGACATGATTGCTGGAACTCAGCAATTACACTGGGCGCTGTGGTAGCGCTTTATTTAAAAATTTAGATAAATAAGTCATTTTTTACTGTGGGACCAATCCTAGCCGTTAGCGCGCGCTGAAGAAATAGAGACAGTTTCAAAAACTACATTTCATTGACTTTCTAACGGTATCAGTCCGTTTGAGTTACAACGGTTGCGTCACATATTCGTACCAACATGTATTTAGCGATATTTTTCTGATATTACTAGGTTGCATCGCTTTTAACAGTGAAACGATTGACTGTGGGACTTAATTGAACTGATTTTGGACTTTGACCTTATAAATGTGATAAATGAGACAATTGGACTCCAAGAAATAACATTCTTCTTAATTTGACATGATTGCTGGAACTCAGCAATTACACTGGGCGCTGTGGTAGCGCTTTATTTAAAAATTTAGATAAATAAGTCATTTTTTACTGTGGGACCAATCCTAGCCGTTAGCGCGCGCTGAAGAAATAGAGACAGTTTCAAAAACTACATTTCATTGACTTTCTAACGGTATCAGTCCGTTTGAGTTACAACGGTTGCGTCACATATTCGTACCAACATGTATTTAGCGATATTTTTCTGATATTACTAGGTTGCATCGCTTTTAACAGTGAAACGATTGACTGTGGGACTTAATTGAACTGATTTTGGACTTTGACCTTATAAATGTGATAAATGAGACAATTGGACTCCAAGAAATAACATTCTTCTTAATTTGACATGATTGCTGGAACTCAGCAATTACACTGGGCGCTGTGGTAGCGCTTTATTTAAAAATTTAGATAAATAAGTCATTTTTTACTGTGGGACCAATCCTAGCCGTTAGCGCGCGCTGAAGAAATAGAGACAGTTTCAAAAACTACATTTCATTGACTTTCTAACGGTATCAGTCCGTTTGAGTTACAACGGTTGCGTCACATATTCGTACCAACATGTATTTAGCGATATTTTTCTGATATTACTAGGTTGCATCGCTTTTAACAGTGAAACGATTGACTGTGGGACTTAATTGAACTGATTTTGGACTTTGACCTTATAAATGTGATAAATGAGACAATTGGACTCCAAGAAATAACATTCTTCTTAATTTGACATGATTGCTGGAACTCAGCGATTACACTGGGCGCTGTGGTAGCGCTTTATTTAAAAATTTAGATAAATAAGTCATTTTTTACTGTGGGACCAATCCTAGCCGTTAGCGCGCGCTGAAGAAATAGAGACAGTTTCAAAAACTACATTTCATTGACTTTCTAACGGTATCAGTCCGTTTGAGTTACAACGGTTGCGTCACATATTCGTACCAACATGTATTTAGCGATATTTTTCTGATATTACTAGGTTGCATCGCTTTTAACAGTGAAACGATTGACTGTGGGACTTAATTGAACTGATTTTGGACTTTGACCTTATAAATGTGATAAATGAGACAATTGGACTCCAAGAAATAACATTCTTCTTAATTTGACATGATTGCTGGAACTCAGCAATTACACTGGGCGCTGTGGTAGCGCTTTATTTAAAAATTTAGATAAATAAGTCATTTTTTACTGTGGGACCAATCCTAGCCGTTAGCGCGCGCTGAAGAAATAGAGACAGTTTCAAAAACTACATTTCATTGACTTTCTAACGGTATCAGTCCGTTTGAGTTACAACGGTTGCGTCACATATTCGTACCAACATGTATTTAGCGATATTTTTCTGATATTACTAGGTTGCATCGCTTTTAACAGTGAAACGATTGACTGTGGGACTTAATTGAACTGATTTTGGACTTTGACCTTATAAATGTGATAAATGAGACAATTGGACTCCAAGAAATAACATTCTTCTTAATTTGACATGATTGCTGGAACTCAGCGATTACACTGGGCGCTGTTAGCGCTTATTTAAAAATTTAGATAAATAAGTCATTTTTACTGTGGGACCAATCCTAGCCGTTAGCGCGCGCTGAAGAAATAGAGACAGTTTCAAAAACTACATTTCATTGACTTTCTAACGGTATCAGTCCGTTTGAGTTACAACGGTTGCGTCACATATTCGTACCAACATGTATTTAGCGATATTTTTCTGATATTACTAGGTTGCATCGCTTTTAACAGTGAAACGATTGACTGTGGGACTTAATTGAACTGATTTTGGACTTTGACCTTATAAATGTGATAAATGAGACAATTGGACTCCAAGAAATAACATTCTTCTTAATTTGACATGATTGCTGGAACTCAGATTACACTGGGCGCTGTGGTAGCGCTTTATTTAAAAATTTAGATAAATAAGTCATTTTTTACTGTGGGACCAATCCTAGCCGTTAGCGCGCGCTGAAGAAATAGAGACAGTTTCAAAAACTACATTTCATTGACTTTCTAACGGTATCAGTCCGTTTGAGTTACAACGGTTGCGTCACATATTCGTACCAACATGTATTTAGCGATATTTTTCTGATATTACTAGGTTGCATCGCTTTTAACAGTGAAACGATTGACTGTGGGACTTAATTGAACTGATTTTGGACTTTGACCTTATAAATGTGATAAATGAGACAATTGGACTCCAAGAAATAACATTCTTCTTAATTTGACATGATTGCTGGAACTCAGCAATTACACTGGGCGCTGTGGTAGCGCTTTATTTAAAAATTTAGATAAATAAGTCATTTTTTACTGTGGGACCAATCCTAGCCGTTAGCGCGCGCTGAAGAAATAGAGACAGTTTCAAAAACTACATTTCATTGACTTTCTAACGGTATCAGTCCGTTTGAGTTACAACGGTTGCGTCACATATTCGTACCAACATGTATTTAGCGATATTTTTCTGATATTACTAGGTTGCATCGCTTTTAACAGTGAAACGATTGACTGTGGGACTTAATTGAACTGATTTTGGACTTTGACCTTATAAATGTGATAAATGAGACAATTGGACTCCAAGAAATAACATTCTTCTTAATTTGACATGATTGCTGGAACTCAGCGATTACACTGGGCGCTGTGGTAGCGCTTTATTTAAAAATTTAGATAAATAAGTCATTTTTTACTGTGGGACCAATCCTAGCCGTTAGCGCGCGCTGAAGAAATAGAGACAGTTTCAAAAACTACATTTCATTGACTTTCTAACGGTATCAGTCCGTTTGAGTTACAACGGTTGCGTCACATATTCGTACCAACATGTATTTAGCGATATTTTTCTGATATTACTAGGTTGCATCGCTTTTAACAGTGAAACGATTGACTGTGGGACTTAATTGAACTGATTTTGGACTTTGACCTTATAAATGTGATAAATGAGACAATTGGACTCCAAGAAATAACATTCTTCTTAATTTGACATGATTGCTGGAACTCAGCGATTACACTGGGCGCTGTGGTAGCGCTTTATTTAAAAATTTAGATAAATAAGTCATTTTTTACTGTGGGACCAATCCTAGCCGTTAGCGCGCGCTGAAGAAATAGAGACAGTTTCAAAACTACATTTCATTGACTTTCTAACGGTATCAGTCCGTTTGAGTTACAACGGTTGCGTCACATATTCGTACCAACATGTATTTAGCGATTTTTCTGATATTACTAGGTTGCATCGCTTTTAACAGTGAAACGATTGACTGTGGGACTTAATTGAACTGATTTTGGACTTTGACCTTATAAATGTGATAAATGAGACAATTGGACTCCAAGAAATAACATTCTTCTTAATTTGACATGATTGCTGGAACTCAGCATTACACTGGGCGCTGTGGTAGCGCTTTATTTAAAAATTTAGATAAATAAGTCATTTTTTACTGTGGGACCAATCCTAGCCGTTAGCGCGCGCTGAAGAAATAGAGACAGTTTCAAAAACTACATTTCATTGACTTTCTAACGGTATCAGTCCGTTTGAGTTACAACGGTTGCGTCACATATTCGTACCAACATGTATTTAGCGATTTTTCTGATATTACTAGGTTGCATCGCTTTTAACAGTGAAACGATTGACTGTGGGACTTAATTGAACTGATTTTGGACTTTGACCTTATAAATGTGATAAATGAGACAATTGGACTCCAAGAAATAACATTCTTCTTAATTTGACATGATTGCTGGAACTCAGATTACACTGGGCGCTGTGGTAGCGCTTTATTTAAAAATTTAGATAAATAAGTCATTTTTTACTTGGGACCAATCCTAGCCGTTAGCGCGCGCTGAAGAAATAGAGACAGTTTCAAAAACTACATTTCATTGACTTTCTAACGGTATCAGTCCGTTTGAGTTACAACGGTTGCGTCACATATTCGTACCAACATGTATTTAGCGATATTTTTCTGATATTACTAGGTTGCATCGCTTTTAACAGTGAAACGATTGACTGTGGGACTTAATTGAACTGATTTTGGACTTTGACCTTATAAATGTGATAAATGAGACAATTGGACTCCAAGAAATAACATTCTTCTTAATTTGACATGATTGCTGGAACTCAGCAATTACACTGGGCGCTGTGGTAGCGCTTTATTTAAAAATTTAGATAAATAAGTCATTTTTACTGTGGACCAATCCTAGCCGTTAGCGCGCGCTGAAGAAATAGAGACAGTTTCAAAAACTACATTTCATTGACTTTCTAACGGTATCAGTCCGTTTGAGTTACAACGGTTGCGTCACATATTCGTACCAACATGTATTTAGCGATATTTTTCTGATATTACTAGGTTGCATCGCTTTTAACAGTGAAACGATTGACTGTGGGACTTAATTGAACTGATTTTGGACTTTGACCTTATAAATGTGATAAATGAGACAATTGGACTCCAAGAAATAACATTCTTCTTAATTTGACATGATTGCTGGAACTCAGCAATTACACTGGGCGCTGTGGTAGCGCTTTATTTAAAAATTTAGATAAATAAGTCATTTTTTACTGTGGGACCAATCCTAGCCGTTAGCGCGCGCTGAAGAAATAGAGACAGTTTCAAAAACTACATTTCATTGACTTTCTAACGGTATCAGTCCGTTTGAGTTACAACGGTTGCGTCACATATTCGTACCAACATGTATTTAGCGATATTTTTCTGATATTACTAGGTTGCATCGCTTTTAACAGTGAAACGATTGACTGTGGACTTAATTGAACTGATTTTGGACTTTGACCTTATAAATGTGATAAATGAGACAATTGGACTCCAAGAAATAACATTCTTCTTAATTTGACATGATTGCTGGAACTCAGCAATTACACTGGGCGCTGTGGTAGCGCTTTATTTAAAAATTTAGATAAATAAGTCATTTTTTACTGTGGGACCAATCCTAGCCGTTAGCGCGCGCTGAAGAAATAGAGACAGTTTCAAAAACTACATTTCATTGACTTTCTAACGGTATCAGTCCGTTTGAGTTACAACGGTTGCGTCACATATTCGTACCAACATGTATTTAGCGATATTTTTCTGATATTACTAGGTTGCATCGCTTTTAACAGTGAAACGATTGACTGTGGGACTTAATTGAACTGATTTTGGACTTTGACCTTATAAATGTGATAAATGAGACAATTGGACTCCAAGAAATAACATTCTTCTTAATTTGACATGATTGCTGGAACTCAGCAATTACACTGGGCGCTGTGGTAGCGCTTTATTTAAAAATTTAGATAAATAAGTCATTTTTACTGTGGGACCAATCCTAGCCGTTAGCGCGCGCTGAAGAAATAGAGACAGTTTCAAAAACTACATTTCATTGACTTTCTAACGGTATCAGTCCGTTTGAGTTACAACGGTTGCGTCACATATTCGTACCAACATGTATTTAGCGATATTTTTCTGATATTACTAGGTTGCATCGCTTTTAACAGTGAAACGATTGACTGTGGGACTTAATTGAACTGATTTTGGACTTTGACCTTATAAATGTGATAAATGAGACAATTGGACTCCAAGAAATAACATTCTTCTTAATTTGACATGATTGCTGGAACTCAGCAATTACACTGGGCGCTGTGGTAGCGCTTTATTTAAAAATTTAGATAAATAAGTCATTTTTTACTGTGGGACCAATCCTAGCCGTTAGCGCGCGCTGAAGAAATAGAGACAGTTTCAAAAACTACATTTCATTGACTTTCTAACGGTATCAGTCCGTTTGAGTTACAACGGTTGCGTCACATATTCGTACCAACATGTATTTAGCGATATTTTTCTGATATTACTAGGTTGCATCGCTTTTAACAGTGAAACGATTGACTGTGGGACTTAATTGAACTGATTTTGGACTTTGACCTTATAAATGTGATAAATGAGACAATTGGACTCCAAGAAATAACATTCTTCTTAATTTGACATGATTGCTGGAACTCAGCAATTACACTGGGCGCTGTGGTAGCGCTTTATTTAAAAATTTAGATAAATAAGTCATTTTTACTGTGGGACCAATCCTAGCCGTTAGCGCGCGCTGAAGAAATAGAGACAGTTTCAAAAACTACATTTCATTGACTTTCTAACGGTATCAGTCCGTTTGAGTTACAACGGTTGCGTCACATATTCGTACCAACATGTATTTAGCGATATTTTTCTGATATTACTAGGTTGCATCGCTTTTAACAGTGAAACGATTGACTGTGGGACTTAATTGAACTGATTTTGGACTTTGACCTTATAAATGTGATAAATGAGACAATTGGACTCCAAGAAATAACATTCTTCTTAATTTGACATGATTGCTGGAACTCAGCAATTACACTGGGCGCTGTGGTAGCGTTTAAAAATTTAGATAAATAAGTCATTTTTTACTGTGGGACCAATCCTAGCCGTTAGCGCGCGCTGAAGAAATAGAGACAGTTTCAAAAACTACATTTCATTGACTTTCTAACGGTATCAGTCCGTTTGAGTTACAACGGTTGCGTCACATATTCGTACCAACATGTATTTAGCGATATTTTTCTGATATTACTAGGTTGCATCGCTTTTAACAGTGAAACGATTGACTGTGGGACTTAATTGAACTGATTTTGGACTTTGACCTTATAAATGTGATAAATGAGACAATTGGACTCCAAGAAATAACATTCTTCTTAATTTGACATGATTGCTGGAACTCAGCAATTACACTGGGCGCTGTGGTAGCGCTTTATTTAAAAATTTAGATAAATAAGTCATTTTTTACTGTGGGACCAATCCTAGCGTTAGCGCGCGCTGAAGAAATAGAGACAGTTTCAAAAACTACATTTCATTGACTTTCTAACGGTATCAGTCCGTTTGAGTTACAACGGTTGCGTCACATATTCGTACCAACATGTATTTAGCGATATTTTTCTGATATTACTAGGTTGCATCGCTTTTAACAGTGAAACGATTGACTGTGGGACTTAATTGAACTGATTTTGGACTTTGACCTTATAAATGTGATAAATGAGACAATTGGACTCCAAGAAATAACATTCTTCTTAATTTGACATGATTGCTGGAACTCAGCAATTACACTGGGCGCTGTGGTAGCGCTTTATTTAAAAATTTAGATAAATAAGTCATTTTTTACTGTGGGACCAATCCTAGCCGTTAGCGCGCGCTGAAGAAATAGAGACAGTTTCAAAAACTACATTTCATTGACTTTCTAACGGTATCAGTCCGTTTGAGTTACAACGGTTGCGTCACATATTCGTACCAACATGTATTTAGCGATATTTTTCTGATATTACTAGGTTGCATCGCTTTTAACAGTGAAACGATTGACTGTGGGACTTAATTGAACTGATTTTGGACTTTGACCTTATAAATGTGATAAATGAGACAATTGGACTCCAAGAAATAACATTCTTCTTAATTTGACATGATTGCTGGAACTCAGCAATTACACTGGGCGCTGTGGTAGCGCTTTATTTAAAAATTTAGATAAATAAGTCATTTTTACTGTGGGACCAATCCTAGCCGTTAGCGCGCGCTGAAGAAATAGAGACAGTTTCAAAAACTACATTTCATTGACTTTCTAACGGTATCAGTCCGTTTGAGTTACAACGGTTGCGTCACATATTCGTACCAACATGTATTTAGCGATATTTTTCTGATATTACTAGGTTGCATCGCTTTTAACAGTGAAACGATTGACTGTGGGACTTAATTGAACTGATTTTGGACTTTGACCTTATAAATGTGATAAATGAGACAATTGGACTCCAAGAAATAACATTCTTCTTAATTTGACATGATTGCTGGAACTCAGCAATTACACTGGGCGCTGTGGTAGCGCTTTATTTAAAAATTTAGATAAATAAGTCATTTTTACTGTGGGACCAATCCTAGCCGTTAGCGCGCGCTGAAGAAATAGAGACAGTTTCAAAAACTACATTTCATTGACTTTCTAACGGTATCAGTCCGTTTGAGTTACAACGGTTGCGTCACATATTCGTACCAACATGTATTTAGCGATATTTTTCTGATATTACTAGGTTGCATCGCTTTTAACAGTGAAACGATTGACTGTGGGACTTAATTGAACTGATTTTGGACTTTGACCTTATAAATGTGATAAATGAGACAATTGGACTCCAAGAAATAACATTCTTCTTAATTTGACATGATTGCTGGAACTCAGCAATTACACTGGGCGCTGTGGTAGCGCTTTATTTAAAAATTTAGATAAATAAGTCATTTTTACTGTGGGACCAATCCTAGCCGTTAGCGCGCGCTGAAGAAATAGAGACAGTTTCAAAAACTACATTTCATTGACTTTCTAACGGTATCAGTCCGTTTGAGTTACAACGGTTGCGTCACATATTCGTACCAACATGTATTTAGCGATATTTTTCTGATATTACTAGGTTGCATCGCTTTTAACAGTGAAACGATTGACTGTGGGACTTAATTGAACTGATTTTGGACTTTGACCTTATAAATGTGATAAATGAGACAATTGGACTCCAAGAAATAACATTCTTCTTAATTTGACATGATTGCTGGAACTCAGCAATTACACTGGGCGCTGTGGTAGCGCTTTATTTAAAAATTTAGATAAATAAGTCATTTTTTACTGTGGGACCAATCCTAGCCGTTAGCGCGCGCTGAAGAAATAGAGACAGTTTCAAAAACTACATTTCATTGACTTTCTAACGGTATCAGTCCGTTTGAGTTACAACGGTTGCGTCACATATTCGTACCAACATGTATTTAGCGATATTTTTCTGATATTACTAGGTTGCATCGCTTTTAACAGTGAAACGATTGACTGTGGGACTTAATTGAACTGATTTTGGACTTTGACCTTATAAATGTGATAAATGAGACAATTGGACTCCAAGAAATAACATTCTTCTTAATTTGACATGATTGCTGGAACTCAGCAATTACACTGGGCGCTGTGGTAGCGCTTTATTTAAAAATTTAGATAAATAAGTCATTTTTTACTGTGGGACCAATCCTAGCCGTTAGCGCGCGCTGAAGAAATAGAGACAGTTTCAAAAACTACATTTCATTGACTTTCTAACGGTATCAGTCCGTTTGAGTTACAACGGTTGCGTCACATATTCGTACCAACATGTATTTAGCGATATTTTTCTGATATTACTAGGTTGCATCGCTTTTAACAGTGAAACGATTGACTGTGGGACTTAATTGAACTGATTTTGGACTTTGACCTTATAAATGTGATAAATGAGACAATTGGACTCCAAGAAATAACATTCTTCTTAATTTGACATGATTGCTGGAACTCAGCAATTACACTGGGCGCTGTGGTAGCGCTTTATTTAAAAATTTAGATAAATAAGTCATTTTTACTGTGGGACCAATCCTAGCCGTTAGCGCGCGCTGAAGAAATAGAGACAGTTTCAAAAACTACATTTCATTGACTTTCTAACGGTATCAGTCCGTTTGAGTTACAACGGTTGCGTCACATATTCGTACCAACATGTATTTAGCGATATTTTTCTGATATTACTAGGTTGCATCGCTTTTAACAGTGAAACGATTGACTGTGGGACTTAATTGAACTGATTTTGGACTTTGACCTTATAAATGTGATAAATGAGACAATTGGACTCCAAGAAATAACATTCTTCTTAATTTGACATGATTGCTGGAACTCAGCAATTACACTGGGCGCTGTGGTAGCGCTTTATTTAAAAATTTAGATAAATAAGTCATTTTTTACTGTGGGACCAATCCTAGCCGTTAGCGCGCGCTGAAGAAATAGAGACAGTTTCAAAAACTACATTTCATTGACTTTCTAACGGTATCAGTCCGTTTGAGTTACAACGGTTGCGTCACATATTCGTACCAACATGTATTTAGCGATATTTTTCTGATATTACTAGGTTGCATCGCTTTTAACAGTGAAACGATTGACTGTGGGACTTAATTGAACTGATTTTGGACTTTGACCTTATAAATGTGATAAATGAGACAATTGGACTCCAAGAAATAACATTCTTCTTAATTTGACATGATTGCTGGAACTCAGCAATTACACTGGGCGCTGTGGTAGCGCTTTATTTAAAAATTTAGATAAATAAGTCATTTTTTACTGTGGGACCAATCCTAGCCGTTAGCGCGCGCTGAAGAAATAGAGACAGTTTCAAAAACTACATTTCATTGACTTTCTAACGGTATCAGTCCGTTTGAGTTACAACGGTTGCGTCACATATTCGTACCAACATGTATTTAGCGATATTTTTCTGATATTACTAGGTTGCATCGCTTTTAACAGTGAAACGATTGACTGTGGGACTTAATTGAACTGATTTTGGACTTTGACCTTATAAATGTGATAAATGAGACAATTGGACTCCAAGAAATAACATTCTTCTTAATTTGACATGATTGCTGGAACTCAGCAATTACACTGGGCGCTGTGGTAGCGCTTTATTTAAAAATTTAGATAAATAAGTCATTTTTTACTGTGGGACCAATCCTAGCCGTTAGCGCGCGCTGAAGAAATAGAGACAGTTTCAAAAACTACATTTCATTGACTTTCTAACGGTATCAGTCCGTTTGAGTTACAACGGTTGCGTCACATATTCGTACCAACATGTATTTAGCGATATTTTCTGATATTACTAGGTTGCATCGCTTTTAACAGTGAAACGATTGACTGTGGGACTTAATTGAACTGATTTTGGACTTTGACCTTATAAATGTGATAAATGAGACAATTGGACTCCAAGAAATAACATTCTTCTTAATTTGACATGATTGCTGGAACTCAGCAATTACACTGGGCGCTGTGGTAGCGCTTTATTTAAAAATTTAGATAAATAAGTCATTTTTTACTGTGGGACCAATCCTAGCCGTTAGCGCGCGCTGAAGAAATAGAGACAGTTTCAAAAACTACATTTCATTGACTTTCTAACGGTATCAGTCCGTTTGAGTTACAACGGTTGCGTCACATATTCGTACCAACATGTATTTAGCGATATTTTTCTGATATTACTAGGTTGCATCGCTTTTAACAGTGAAACGATTGACTGTGGGACTTAATTGAACTGATTTTGGACTTTGACCTTATAAATGTGATAAATGAGACAATTGGACTCCAAGAAATAACATTCTTCTTAATTTGACATGATTGCTGGAACTCAGCATTACACTGGGCGCTGTGGTAGCGCTTTATTTAAAAATTTAGATAAATAAGTCATTTTTACTGTGGACCAATCCTAGCCGTTAGCGCGCGCTGAAGAAATAGAGACAGTTTCAAAACTAAATTTCATTGACCTTCTAT